>CAJHQP010008809.1:0-25139 GCA_905132765.1 Moricandia arvensis
TCGATTAGCGTTAGTGACTATATATGTAGAAAAAGAAACTAGGGTTATTATATAAAATTTTTCTAATATATATGCGAAGTAATAAAAGAGGCACCAATCAAACCGTCCAACCTGAAAATTATTGTCTTTAAGTCGCCGTCCCAAGGAAGATTATCGAAGATAATTCCAATTTTGCTTTTGCAACCCCTTGCCAATAAAAAACAATTTAAGATAGTGATAACAATGGCAAACTAATAATTTACAATGGAATATGCTTTGGTGGGATGTATCTATCTCCCCCGTATGAACTTTATGACCTAAGTGATTGCGTATACGATTGCATCACTATCTTAAATGTAATAAAATTCGAAAAGGATCTTCATTCGTTTAAGGTCCAAATTGCAACGATTTATAAGTCACCAATTATATATATATATATATATATATATATATATATATATATATATATATGAAAATTTTCATATTTATCATATTATTGATATTATTATGCATTTTTACTTTTACTAAAGACATATTTTCAAAAATATCTTTTTAAAAGTGATAAAAAATCTTTTAGATTAATTAGAATCTTAAATTTCACATTCGAAAACTCTATCCCATTCTTCAACTCTAAACCTTAAATTTTAGATTAATTAATCCTACGGTTATAAATGGATTTTTTCTTCTGAAGAATAAGAATAAAAGTGAATAAGGTAAACATGAAAAGTAATAATAGGAATATTGTATTTTTGACAATTTCACTATACATAAGATGCACAGAGAGATTAAAAACAAAATCACAACTGTTTATCTTCAACGTCAAGTCATTAGATTCTTTGTCATGTTCATCTTATAACTTGGTCCATTAGGTTTGCTAAAAATTAAAATCAAGTAGCTTCGATTCGCTAATTCTAAAGACTGTTTTTCTTTGCGATTAACTCTGAATGTATGAATATCTTTTAGGGGATTTACCAAAAAACCTCAAATATTAATTCTAACAATAAAAGTAGGCTCAATATTCAATCAAATGCAAAATTAACTTAAAGAGGTGATAAATGTATTATTTAATCCTTATGACCAAACAAAAAAAACCAAAAAGTTAGTTTACAATTCCGTTTTTCGTAAGTCTACACGTGATAAAAAAAAGTCTACATATATGTAGACCTTCTAAGAAGTCTACTCCTTAGACGTATTATATAGTCTACATCGTAATTTGATTTAATACATTAATTTTAAAAATGTATTAAAAATGTTTTGTACTTTTTAATTAATCATCAATATAATAGTTAATATGAAGTTTATAAACTAAAATTTTATATAATTAAACAATTTAAAAGAATATATATTTATTTGATAACCATGTGTTAGACAATGTTTATAGTTTAACAACAAAGGGTCCTAACATGTTATGTGTTTAAGAGTTAGATTTTAGATTGAGATGTGTTGGTTTATTGACTTAAATTTGCATATTAATGTTAAATAGTTTATATTTTAAATATTTTGATATTTGATACGATAGTTGAGATTTTTTTTATTATAAAAAAACATTTAGGGTTTGATATTTGTGGTTTAGGGTATAGTAGATCTACAATAAAGTCTACTGCATTGTAGATTTTATAAGAAGTTTATAGTGTCATAAATTTTAACCTAATTACAATTTGTATTTCTCTATATAAATGAAATTTACACGGTCTCTCTCTAAAATGGATGTATAAGTTTCTATAACTCTCTCACTTCTTTCCATATATCTCTCACTTCTCTCTAAAGCTCTTTCATTTCTTTCTTTTCTCTCTAAAACTCTCTAATCTCTTTCTCACAATATTATCTTGTTATTTTAAGTATTATGATTTATGGTATTCATCTTCTCCTTTAAAAATGTAGGTTTTAGATCTATAGAATTTAAATGTGTATTTTTATGTTGTCTTTTTCATAATACTATCTTATTTTTGTATGTATTATCATTCATGGTTTTCATCCTTCTAAAAATGTAAGTTTTAGATATATAGCTTTAAATGTATATTTATGTGTTTATATTCAAATAAAGTTATAGATTCAAATTATGTGCATTTATTTTTCTATTATTTTATCTTATAAATTTATTTTGAAGTATTTTCAGATTTAAAAATATTTTGACATCTCAAAATGTGCATAATTTTTTAGATCTGAAATTTATCAAATATTGTAGACTTATAATGAAGTTTGCTTATAAGCTAAAACTAAGTAGACTTCAAATGATGTCTACTAAACCACAAATTTTAAGCATGCTACAGTGGAAGTCTAAAAAATATAACTTTAATTTTTTTTCCTATGTTTTTTTAATAGTTTTATTTTATTTTCTTCTATGATTGTTACCCCCTCCTCTCAAAATTATAAGATATAAATCTATAGATTTTAAATATGTCTTTTTGTATTTATATTAAAATAAAGTTAGATATTCAAATTTTATGTCCTTAATTTAGTACTATTTGGTCTTATCAAGTATATTAATTTTTTTACTTAAACTTATTTCCATATTCTAGTGTATATATTTCAGATATAATTTTTTTTGATAGAGTAGACTTCAAATGAAGTCTTCTCAAAAATCTGAGCTAGTAAAATTCATTTGAAGTCTACAAGCCATGAATTTTAAGTTGAATTTATAAAAGTTTACTCAAATATAATTTTAATTTCATATTTTCTTATAATTTCATCTTTTTTTATTTATATTTCTCTCATAATTTTATTTTATTTTATATTTTTCTCTAAATTTTATATTTATTTTATTTCCGTTAGTGTAGACTTCAACTAAAGTCTACTAAATCATAAACTTTAAGTAAACTTAATAAAAAATCTACTAAAATAAGATTTAAATTTTATATCTTATGTTTTCTCATAACTTTATGTTACTTTGCAGGTACTCTTTTTCAAGACTTCACTTGAGGCATCAAGATTATGCAAAATCAAACACACACAAGACTATTTTTAATGAATTGTTTTGTAATAATTATCTTTATGAAATCTTTATTTGTATATAATTATTTGATATAATCTATAAAGATTGTATTCATTTTTTAGTTGTGTTTCACTTTGTATGATATTATTAATTTTGTTAGCTATCATTTTTTCACAAGATACTCTAATCGATTAAACATTTAAAACCATCATAAGTTAAAACTATAATTTACACACATGTGAGAAGAAGAAAATCTATACAAAATTCCCAAGAAGTATTAGTCTTATTTTTAAAATTTTTTACACAATTTCAACAGAAGCAGCAGACTTAAGTATTAGTCTTCTTTTACTAAAGATTTCTATAGAAGTTTACTGCTAGACTATCAGGCATCCTCTTTTCTATTAGAGATTTTTCAGTATTAGTCTTTTGAGATTTTCAACACAATTTCAACGAATAATACAGAGACTTACGCATTAGTCTGCATTTAAGTCTGTTCGAAAAGTTCTTTGTCCTCACTGGGAGCTTCCGTATACAACAGATAATTAAACCATTCCCTTCAAAAGTAATACAATTTACAAAATTAGCGAACAAAATCTTTTTGTTTTATAATAGTATAAAACTAGACTTACAAAAAAATCTACACTTATTAGCTAACTACACAGTCAAACCAAAAAGTTGATAGTTTCATAATTATAAAATATTATCTTTTGAAAATATTACAAGACCATTAGGATTAACTAACACATTTTATAAAACTAAGAATTCTTGAAAATTCATTATGAATAATACACAAATCCATTTTTTATAAAAAAAATTGTGTAGACTTCATATTTTTTCTACATAATAATATACTTTCTTTTCAGTTTACATGTGTAGACTGTCATGTAGGTTTACAATTTGGGTTATTTTTTACAATTGCAAAATCTAGGGGTTATTATTTGTATTTAAAAAAAGTTGTTATTTTGTATGTGTAGACTTTATTTTCAGACTACATTTTGAAATTGTTACTTTTTTACTAAAATTCAACTAGGATTTGACTTTCAAAAGTAGACTTCATTTATAGTCTACATTTTTTTTAGAACATGTTAGTTTTTGCAATTGACCAAGTTTGACTTTTTACAAATAGATTGAGATGAACGTCGACACATGTGTAAACTTCACCAGAAGTCTACTCCCAAATCTGACAGATTAGTTTTGCATTTGACCAAAATAAAATAGTAGACTTCATATGCAGTACATTTTTTCTGAGATTAGTAGACTGAATATAAAGTCTACATTTTTTTTTGGTCAACTTTATAACATTTTAGCCAAATACAAAACTAACATATTCAATGTAGTCAAAATTTTGGTCAAATGCAAACTAACCTTTTGTAGACTTCCAGAACTGTCTACATAATGCAGACTTCCAGATGAAGTCTACTATGAAAAGTCAAAAGTTGCCCAAAGTTTGGTTAATTGTAAAAACTAACCTCTTTTACATAGACTTCTTAGTAAGTCTATTTACTTTTTTTGTTTTTGTTTTTAAAGGTCAAGACGCAGACTTCTAAGGAAGTCTTTTCTTACAAAAAAAATATTTTGGTCATTTGCAAAAGTAACCTATGCATTGAAAAGTAGACCGCATCGTAAGTCTACACATATGCATAGACATACAAAACAGTCTACTATCGCGACACAGATCTGAAAAATGACGAAAACCATGTAAATAGTTACCTTTCGATGAAAAGCTTGTTTCCACTCTTTACCACCGTCCAAGCTCCAAATATGAGCAAAAAGAACCAATTTTGCCGACTCACAACTGAATAAACTCGTAAATAATTGAAAAAACATAAGGAGGGTTTGGAAATTTCAAGGGTGAATAGTAATGACAAAAAGAACCACTTTTGTCAACCCACAACTGATAAACTCAAAAATATGAAAGTTTATCTTATAAAAATGAAAGATATGGGAGTTTTTAGATGGAAATGGAGAGGAAATGAGAGAAAATGAAGATTTGTTGGTTTAGAAAGAGAAAAAGTGGTTACAAATTGAATTTTTGAGCTTTTAAAAGCTCAAAAAATGGTGGTTCTGGTTGTTGAAAAATTGATGAGGCATTGTTGTAAATGAGAAGAAATGTTTAGGGTGTAATAGGTTTTTTTCATTTTTGAAATAGATAAATAATTAATTAATAATAGCAATTTTGTAAATAATTCAAAAACATAAGGATGGTTTGAAACTTTCAAGGATGAATAGTGATGATAAAAACATCTTTTTCGACCCACAACTGAATAAACTCAAAAATATGAAAGTTTAGCTTATAAAAATGAAAGTTATGGTAGTTTCCTAGATGGAAATGGAGAGGAAATGAGAGAAAATGAAGATTTGTTGGTTTAGAAAGAGAAAAAGTGACTACAAATTGAATTCTTGAGCTTTTAAAATCTGTTCATGGTGGTTGAAAAATTGATGATAATAGCATTGTTGTAAATAAGAAGAAATGTTTAGGTTGTAATAGTTTTTCCCATTTTTGAAATAGTTAAGTAATTAATTAATAATGACAATTTTGTTATTAATTCAAAAACATAAGGAAAGTTTGAAACTTTCAAGAGTGAATAGTAATGATAAAAAAGTTGGGTTTGGGGTTGACTTGAATTTGTAGGTTGGTTTTAAGAAAACCCCTAACTTTTAAGTCATAACTCATAATTACTCGATGTACAGTTGATCATTTTGGTATGGTTTAAAATTTAAACTGGACCTAAAAAGAAACTGAATTCCAAATTTACAATTGACGCACAGTTAAAACAACTCGATAGCCAATAGAAAAAGAATAAAAATGAAACTTAACTGTATAATTCAGATATAAAATGAAGTTATTAGTAAAACCTAACTTCCACTAAAAGTTATGTTTAACACTTGAAAAATGTATGACAATGATTTTAATACCAAGCGGAAATGATAAAGCACATAAGAATAATTACTAGTGATTACATATCCTCTAGTCTTTCCCGTTTGGTGGATCAAATACGAAAAGTGAGATAAAAAGATATAGAAGTTTGAGGCGAAGACGTTACCAAGTATTATGGAGTACTGCATATGGAGAAGAGTGAAACAGTATAAACTTAAAGTTAAGAGTGAAACACTAGTTTCACTATAAACTTAAAGTTTATGGTTGGCGAACTAAAAGTGTGCTTTCTAGTAGTAGTAAGAATGAAGAAAAAATTTCAGTAATTAACTATTGGTTATTTGGATTGGTAATCTGAATAACTATAAACTAGAAATTTGGATAATGATTGAATTGCGCACAAAGTTATTACTATTATAAAAGTATATCGACCATATTCTAAGTCTTGAATTACATGAAATCTTTTTATAGGATAAAAGAATCAAAATCTCATTCTTGCTCTATGTTAATATATAAGAACAAAATAAAAATTGAATGCTTATATGTATTTCTTCAAATATTTTTGATGATTTTGAATAATAAATATCACTTTTTTTACTAACGATTACTTTCTGGCTTTCTAGTGATTGTTATTCTCATACTAATTTTACAATGCCCATAACTCTTTATATAGAGTACTAAAAGTTGTGATGTTGCAAATGCACTTTTTCAAAGTATCTATTAAGATTAACATTTCAACATATCTCTTTTTTTTTGGTCAAATATATCTCTTTCTTAAAGGTTCAAGCACATACCATGGAATAATATAAACATGTGCTTCAATATTTAAGTATAGGCTTTCCACACTAAATCTACTTCTAACATTGTATTAGAGGAGAATGGGTATCTACAATTAAATATTTCAAATAAACTTAAAACTCATTCATTTAATAGATTTAGTTACCAAGTCTCTAGCTAATCATTTCATCAAATAACCTGTTGCAGACCGAACAAGCTCAATGGTAATTACCCTGTGAGTGATCAACTCACATAGTGTGCTATATTTAACGTCCATGTGTAGCGACTTACCATTATACACTTTGCTATAAATCTTAACCAAGATCTTTTCACTATCAAAATAGATAGAAACTAGTGATACTTTTTGGCCACAATGGATCTCGTAAAAAACTTCCCTAGCCAATAAGCTTATTTACTGGCATATGCTAATGCTACGAATTCTTATTTTATAATTAATTTTTTTTTCATGTAAGTTTGCTTCTTTGAAACCTATGAAATGGCACCTCCCAAAAAAATCAGACAGTTGTAGAAAATGATTTTCTATGTTGACGATCAAATTTTTCATTTAAACAACCTTCTACTAGTGAAGGAAATCTGACATATAACAAATGATAATTTATGGTTCCATTCAAGTACTCGAATTGTAATATTTTTTTGTCATGTATAAGGCACAAGCTACACTCTCGTATCCATGGGAGTGGTGATTGGAGAACAATCTCAGAATTCAATTTCATAACAATTTTCTTAATATAATGAGAAGTGTCAAATATATTATTTCACTTGTACGTGTGATTCAAATTTCAAGAATCGTATCCACATTCTCCATGTTTTTCATTGCAAAAATTGATGATTGTAATCTTTTTGTAAACTATTCTTGTCTTAAGTAAGTGGTAAAGATCAACATGTCATCAACATATACATAAGTAAATGATTATTATGTTACTCTACTCATCAATTTGCTGTATAAGCATTTATCCTACTAGTTTAACTTAAACCACTTTATAAGAAAATTTCATTAAAGATTTAATGTCACTGCCTAGGTGCTTTATTTATCCTATACAAATAAACATATACTTTATATACTCATCAGTGGTGGAAGTACTTTAGTCTAAGGGTGACAACCCATTCTCACCCCTTCGGTGATGACCCATTTTCACTCTTTCAGTGATGCCGCGTTCGATCATCATTAGCAATATTATTAAAATGAGAGTAACATACCTTTGAGAATATGACAATAATGTAGGTAATCATTATTCTCCCATTTAAGTTTCTTCCTTGTCTCCTCCAAAGACACGTTCTAAAGATCTCATACACAATGAGAAATAATATGCTTGAACATACACTACATTATGTGCGATGAGGAGATAATACATCTTCTTTTGTCATCTTCGAAATTCTACTCTCTCAAGCTTTTTCCAATTTTTGTTGTAATCTCTCGCACTAATACAAATCATAGTTCACGAGAAAATATTCTTTAATATTGTTGATTATTTGGGTTGCTAACTCGAATAGGTGTTAACTATAAATTTGGATAATGATTAAATCACACACGAGGTGATTTTTCTTAAAAAGTATTTTGACACAAAATCTCTTTGTAAGACAAAACAATCAAAGTTTCATTCTTGTTCTAGACTTAGATACACAAATAACAAATATAACTTTAGTGTTTATATGTACTTCTTTAAAAATCTTTGATAAGAATTCGACAATGAATCTCTCTCTCTTTTACTAATGATCAGTTTCTGAGTTTCTTATAATTTTTATTCTGGTTTTGATTTGCGAATGCCCCAAACTCCTTATATAGAGTACTAAGGGTGGTAATGGTTAACACGAACAATTGGAATTGTTAGACAATAGTTATAACTATTAATACCAATAGTTGAAATTGTTAGCCAAAAGTCACAATGATTCATCACTAAAAGTATCAATCATTAATGGTTGTAATGGTTTATCATAAAAATTGCAATTTTTCACCACTAATAGTTACAATTACAAACAGTTCTAATTGTTCGCTTAAGCCATTACAATGTTTAGCTTAAACAGTTGCAATTGTTCAATAAAATTTCTGACAGTCTGTATGTTTAGTCAATATAAATTTTCTAAACATTTCTAAATGACGGAAATTTATGAATAGTGAGATGGAAATATAAAAAATCAACCGAAAGATGTGAAAATGTCATGGAAAACAATAGAAAATATATTTATTATTCTAATTTAAGCTCGTTATAGATTTAGTTTTTATTATCTTAAATGTAAACTCGTCATATATCAAAATCACCTATAAGAGGAGATGTTATCGCGGATTTTCGATATGCTTGTGAAAGAATGTATACATCCTTGGTCACTCTGGATTGTAAATAATAGATCTAGCCAAGCAGCCGTATAAATCTGGTTGACTCAAAGGGTCCCATTTCTTCCACACTAAAATAGACAAGGTCGGCTTGTGGGTTCACTATGATCTACGTTACTTTCAATTTCAATATCAGTTTTTTAATATTTCAAATTTGTCTTCTTCATTCTTACATTAATCTGTTATAACGTTTTGAGTTGCGTATGTGACACCATGTCATTCCAACGATTCCCTAGCTAGCCCGACCTTCAATTTGAGTCTTTCACCGTTCACATCTCTCAAGGGTCCATTGGTCCTACCGCCTAATAATTGAATTCTGATTACTTTTTTTCACAGAAATAAATAATTCACAAAATATACATAATAGCCAATAACAAAACCTAAACGATAGATTTGAATACGGCATGTTTTTATTGATTTACTTAAGAAACAAATTAGGATGCGCCTTTCATATATTTTATATATACATCTATTACACTTTCTATTTCAAAATACGTAACTTCTTAAAAAATTCATATCGATTTAAGAATTATGAGATTTTATTCAATATATTTCGTATGCCTAAAACAACATTAATTACTAATAATTCAATCAATAAAAATTATTGTAGAATACAAATAATTATAAACATCAAATTACATTTACATTTTACATAAAAAACTTTAAACCATCGCTTAAAAAACATTTTTTTTTAAAACACTTCAAGTGAAACATTCGAAATATTACTAATACACATCAAAATCATTAGATGTATTTACATCGAGTTTAAAATACTAATCTTAGTAGACTCTTTCCGAAAAATGATTGTGTCAAAGAAATGAAGATTATATAACCAAATATAGAAGAATTTTGTCAAAATTTAGATAACTCCGCATATAGTTAAAGAGATTATGATTCCAGTAAAATCTCTATCCCACAGATCCAAAATTTCTTTTGTTTTTTGTAAAAGGAAGCCCAATAGGTCCAGAGTCCATTAGGGTTAAAACATATGGTTTCCACTTCTTTTCTTATAAATAGGGGTCTTGCCTCTCTTTTCTTTCCCATCAAAAAGTCTCTGCATATTTCTAAACTTCCGGAGAGTTGAAACCCTAGCCGTCAAGATACCTCTTTCCTCCTTTCTCTTTCTCTCTTCTCTCTTCCCCCCTCTTGTTAGCTCTCTCTTTCTTCTCTCTCTTTCTCTCTCTCTCTCTCTCTCTCTCTCTCTCTCTCTCTCTTTGTCGCGTTCCCTTCTCTTTCCTCTCGCCCGAGACGTCGCCTCGCCATCCGGGAGCCACCAGACCGCCGTGACGCCACCGGAGAGCCACCACGGGTCCTCCAAGCTGCCTCTATGTTGTCGTGTGATGTTGATGTTGTTGTGGTTTGTCGCTGCTTGATCCCATGTTCAGATCTGCGTCTTAAATCTAGATTTATCCTAGATCTAGATCCAGATCTTCCATCCAGGTGGGTTGTCTCGAAACCAGTTTCTTCTCTTGACCTCTTATATCGTTTGATGCTGGATTATGTCTGGTTAGTTTTGATTGTTCGTTAGGATGGTAGATCATTTCGGTTTCTAGGATGCTAGATGGATATGACATACTGCATAAGAACGCTCACACTGTTAAAAGCACTTAATGGACCGATTGTGTTAATGTTATTGATTGCGTTGTTGTCTGATGATTATTTACGAACTGATTGTGAGCTAGATTGTTAGAAAGAATTGAATGACTAGGTTGATAGATGAATGGAGTGAATTGAATAGACAATTGAACGCTAGGACGGGACCATGTGTTGTATGTGATTGGTAGTGGATGCGCTTAGGGTTCTGCCCCGTGGAGGCATGGTTGTATCCGATAGGTTCCGCCTTGTGGGGCGTGGTTGTACCCAGCGTAAGGCCGCCGGTGCAGGCGAGAGGTAGTGAGGCATCGACGGGTGCGATAAGGTCCGCCATGTGGGGGCGTGGTTGAACCCACTGGACCGTCACGAGTTTGCCGTGAAAGATGTGTGGAGATGTGAAGTGTGTGGAATATGTTGAGATGTGAAATGTGTGGAAGTGTGATGAAATGTGAAATGTGAAACCTGGAAATGTGATGAGTTGTGGAAATGTGTTTTGTGAAATTTTATGAAATTTGTAGAACTATTAAGTGGTAATCGTATATGTAAAGTGAAGTGAAATGTTAAAGTACTGAGTATGAATGTTTGTGCAACTAGTTAGTCCTTGTTCTATATTGAGCTAAATGGCTGGCCATGCGGAGAAACTAGTCTATAAGCCATCTCACTCAGTAATCCATTTACTCATGCACTCTTCTCCATTTCCATTTCACTCCCTCTTGCATGACTATGAATAGAAGTGAGAGATATACCGATTGGGTTGGTGGATTTAAACGTAAAGGAACGCATCTGGTGCAACTCGGTCCATTGGCGGGACGCGTTGGCTAGTCTTTTGGCGTAGTTGTATGTCCGCGCTCTGAACTCCGGTCGGTTTTGGGGAAGGCGGGTCTTACAATTGATATCAGAGCCATGTTAAGGTCTCTCGCTACTTAATGAGAGAGCAGTTCCTGTTTTTTCAAAATTTTAACTCGGTTTGCATAAAATGAAATGTTGTGGAAAAATTATGATTTTTAAAAGTTTTGTGAAACGTTTTCAAACCTCTAATCATATATTGTATTATGCTTCTATTTGTGGTTCTGATCAGATCTTTGTTTGCAAGATGTCGTCACCAGCCATAGTGAACCCAGGGGATGATTATCTGCGTCATGCCTGAAAAGGATGGTGTCGTATGTCAGCAAGCCCATTTACATGGGAACATGATTCCATTCTTTTACCCGTCGGAGTCATCCGTGAAGCGCCAGTACTTGTGGTCTTACAACAGATACCAACTCTCTCGCCAGCTCTCTCTCTCTCTCACTACTAGAAAACATCAATTTTACAACTACAAAGATAGTTGCAAGTTACGTACAAATATCAAAAATATAACTATTTTGCAACTATTGGATGTAGTTAGAAAAACCTCGTCGCAAAAAGAATTAGTCAAAGATTAGTTGCAAAAGAGCGACTATAGTGAAACTATATAATTAGCGACTAATTTGTAACTAACCTCGTAGTTGCACAAAATTTAAGATCACATTTTCGGTGTCGGATTAGTCTCAGTATTGAAGTTGCTAATTAGTCTCTATTCTAATTTGTGACTAATTTAAAACTTATTATAGTAATAAAAGTAAACTTCCAAAACATCATTTGGTTATAAGGGCATCCACAACCGTGGATTCCCCTCGGAGTCCTTAGGAATAGTGTTTTTAATTTTTTAATTATTATTTTTTTTTTTTTAAATTTTTTAAAAAAAAAATTAAAAAAAAATAAATACCAACCAATCACGGATCGCCACGTGTCGTGAATAGTATAAGAATCGATCCTTATATAAGAATTTTTTTGGATGAATCCTTAACTTTTTTTATTATTTAATTATTATTTTTCCTAAGGATTCCGCTAAAGACACCATTGCGGGTGCTCTAAATCAGTTGCTAACATTAGTGACTATAGTATTTATATTTAGTAACAAATTAGTCACAAGTATTTATGATTATTTAGCAACCACATTACTTATGGTTTAACAAATTAATTGCAAATTAAATAATTAATAAATGAAAATTTACTGAATTTTAAATATTTGTTTCAGAATAATTTAAATATTAGTTTTAAATTTAATTAAAAAATTACATTACAAAGATAAATACACACACATATATACACAAAAATACACAATCATCATCCTATGGGTTCAGCCATGGCAGCTCGGATTTCCGCCAACAGCTTCTCCATCGGATCCGGTTGAACGACACCACAACGACTCGGAGTTCCATCTGAAGCGACGACTTGGAGTGGTTCCATCTAAAGGTCGTGGAGCCACCGGTGTTGGCCTGATACATACAGCCTCTACTGTTCGTCCGATTCGTTACGCCATCTCCACCTCCGTCGCGTCTGCTCTGTCAAACCACCACTTCTCCTTCCCGTGTTAGCGCTGCTCCTTGTTCTCAGATCTGTAAACAAAATAAAAATCAATTAGAATAGCATAGTGAGATGAAGAGAAAGAAAGAAGACTAAGGGAAATGGAAATGGAAATGGAAATGGAAATGGAAATGGAGAAATGGAAGAGGAAAAAAGAAAAAGAAAAAGAAAAGAAAGCGACAAGGTGAGAGCAGAGAACAAGAAGAAGAGAATGAAAAAGGTTCTGTGTGAAACTGACAAAGGATAAAGCACAGATGAGGAATAAAAAAAACTGATTAAATCGAGGCCGTTAGATTTATTAATATCAACGGTGGATTAATGACAAAGCCAATCCTTCCCAATTTGATTTGACCAATCAGAAGCAAGCGTTCTATAACCAAATTACGCTACGAAAGTGCAACTACATTGAGGCAAATGGTTGCAAACTAGTGGCTAACAATACCCTAAACCATTTATATCATTTCATTACTTTAGAAAACTACTATATCTGAAGAATACATATGATTATATATTAAGTGAAGAGAGTATAAAATCATTAATGTAAACAATCTAATTGAAAAAATCTCAACCAAAATCCAAATAACTACACATGAATGCATTATTGTGTTTTACAGTTTCAAATTAGCAGCTAATGATATCCTAAACTCTACATATCATTTTTGTTGTCAAAAAATATTTTTAAAAGAAGATATATGGTTATATATTTAATTAAATGAAGACAAATTTAGAAAATCTTTAACCTAAAACAACTTTATTGAGTTTTTAAAATCCAAATGACTATATATTTAAAATTTGAAACTCTTTACATAGTTGATACTCGAGTCTAACTATGGTTGAAAAGAAATATTGGTAGTCATAAATCAGTTACAAATGTTTACGGTAGTAAATTGGTCACAAAATAAGCGACCACAATGCTACTCTTTTTACATCTTAGAATGCTAGACCCCATAGTACCTTATAATCATTTTAGAACGCTCTAGCTTCAAAATAATTTATCTATATACAAGATATAAACTAAGATATGAGACATTATTTAAAATGATTGTTTAAGTCTATAATTTACAATCAAAATTGAAAAGATATACATGAAAATAATACAATGTGTTAGTTGTGTGATTATATCCATTTTTTTAAATGACTCAATTTTATTTAAGATATAGCTAATTATTTTATTTATTAGATTATTAAGTAATAGTTCATAGTAAAAAAATTAAAGCATATGAATAATTAAACTTATATAATTGTAAGCAGTGATACTATTTGCTACTACATAGTAACTACAACACACTTAAGTGTTGCAAAATAGTTACAAAGTAATTGTATTAACTTTGAAAATAAATTAACCACAAGTGCCAAAATAGTGGCAAAAAGTTATCCTAAACGTCAAAATACATTTTACTTCAATTACATGGTTTAGATACATGTAAGATAGCCATTAATATAGATGTATTATTTTAATTGTGTTTTATAATAAATGTAAGGAATTTTGCAACTATTTTATAACTAATTTGCTTTTAACTAAACTAATTAGTCACAAAATCGTCACAAAGCTAGAGCTACCATTTTGCAACTACGAGATTTACATCATTGTGTGACTAATTTATAACTACAAGTTTGCAATTACATACGTCGTTGTAAATTGGTCATAATAATTTATTATGCTACCATGTTGTAACTACGCTGACTAGTTACAAAAACGTTACAAATGAGTCTCAAAAAAGCGACCTAAATATCACCATTTGTTACGGTTGCATGTTCGCAACTAATGTAAGACTTCTTCTTTGTAATTTCAAAATAGTTGCATATTAGTTTAAAATTAGTCACACAATTTTGCAACCACCAGTGGTAGTTGCAAAAGAAGTCTCAAAATTAATGTTTTCTTGTAGTGTCTCTCTCTCTCTCTCTTCCCTCTCTCCTCGTGTGTCTCTATCTCCTCTCTATATCTCTCTCTTCGCCGTTTACCCTTCTCTTTCCCCGTGCCCGAGTCGCCGCCTCGCCACTGTGGAGCCGCCGGAACACCGTGACGCCACCAGAGAGCCATCGCGGGTCCTCTAAGCCGCCTCCATGTTGTCGTGTGGTGTTGATGTTCCTGTGGTTTGTCGATGCTTGATCCCATGTTCAGATCTGCGTCTTAAGGTGGGTTAGTCTCGAAACCAGTTTCTTCTATTGACCTCTTATATCGTTTGATGCTTGATTAGGTCTAGTTTGTCGTGATTGTTCGTTAGGGTGGTAGATCATAACGGTTTCTAGGATGCTAGATGCATATGACATACTGCATAAGAACGCTCACACTGTTAAATGAACTTAATGGACTCATTATGTTGATGTGGTGTGGAGGTGTGGTTGTACCCACTGGACCGTCACGAGTTTGCCGTGACAGATGTGTTAAGATGTGAAATGTGTGGAATGTGTTGAGATGTGAAATGTGTGGAAGTGTGATGAGATGTGAAACGTGGAAATGTGATGATTTGTGGAAATGTGTTTTGTGAAATGTTATAAATTTTGTAGAACTTTTCTTACAGTAAAAAGATAATCACAACAAATTTTACATCTACACCACTCAAGAGAGTCAAACATTCAAACATCATCTTTACTTCCAGTACCATGAAGAAGCATTGGCCATGCTCGAAGAGTTTAATCCGAAGAATAATGAAAACTCATATATCTCTAAGAGAGATCAGGAAGACGAAAACACCGATGGACCAGGCCCACCGTCCTCAAGGAAAAGAGTTAACTGTAATAAAAGGATATGGTAGGAGAGAAAACTCCATATCCATGAGAACCACATGATCAAGGGAGATAATAGGAAAAAACACAATCATAGAGTCTACGGAAGAAGAGACAGAGAACATGATGTGGCCACAAAACAACCCACTGGTCATAGAAATAATGCTAGCAGATTGGAACATAACCAGGTCGTTAGTTGACACTTTAGACCAGATGGAGCTGGCCCACCTTTAAATCAAGCCATCAAAGCAACCATTTATGGGCTTTAATGGTTTATCACAAAGGCCATTGGGAACCATAAGACTCCCAACATACGTTGACAGAGGACACAAAGTTCACAATCATTGATTCTCCTAACATGTACAATATCATCCTCAAAATTCCTTGGATCCACAAAAGTGAGCTGCGCCATCAACTTATAATCAATGCCTTAAGTTTCCAACACCATGAATAACAACAAAAATCTATGGAAGTCAGAAAACAGCAAGAATGTGTTACATAAGCGAACATCGATACAACAAATCTAACCAATTAGAGCTCAAAATAAGGAGAAGAAAAATAAAAAGAGTAAGAGATCGGTAGAAAATACAGTTTCTTGAACCTCATACTTTGTAATAATGTGAACTACAACAAGGTTTGATCCCAATTTGGGTACGTAGGCAATCATCAGCTCTTTACATCGTCGTCGTTTCCAGGCAACTACCGATCCTATTTGCACACCTCTTACATGCCTTGTGAAACGACACGCTCGCCATGAGAAGCATCTTTTAAAGATCACTCATCGTGCCCTGTGTGAGCTTAAGCACTCATTTTTCAACCTAGTCTGAAAACACTTGAGAAGGACATAAACAACCAAGCATCGTAATAAACACTCAAGTGGCATGATAAGTCGCATCGTTTGCAACTAAAATTGATTTTGATAAATGGTAATCCAAAACCATGTTTTTGGACCTAGTTTACCCGGAGGTAAGGCAGGTTTTCATGTATTCAGTGTTACTTATACATACTCGCGAGAAACTTGGTAAAACAAAAAAAAAATATAAAGAAAAAGTATTGAAAACATATTATTTGGACAAAAGCCCTCTTGAGCACGTCTCTGGATGAAAACCCTCTTGGGCACGTCTATGGATAAAAACCTCCATAGGCACTTCAAATGTACAAAATAAAAAGGCTACACAAGGCCTATTCATGGGCCACTGCGGAAGGGGTAGCAGCGGAGACGTCTATGGTAGAGATGAAGAAAGATTTGAGCCAAACTGGTTGACAATCAACGGCTCTCCTATAACTGTTGTGTCAAGCATCTTCTGATCAACAAGAAAATCCCCAACCTGATATTCATCGGATTGGAAAAATTCCCGCTTGACCAAACCTAGTCCGAACCACATTGTTATGAGAAGGCACCAGCTCAGAGATCGGCACCAGCGGAAGACTTCTGCAACTGAACCCTCAAAGATGGGACAAACTCTTTATCCGGATCGAGTCGGATGACATGCATCTCATTGAGTTCTATTGCATGGCCTCAAAATCAGCCGACACCTATGTGATCCTTTCAAAGCGCCGTTTGAATTTGCAGCCACCGACCGACAAGATCTATTCTCGGTCCTCCAAATATCCTTAGCCCTCAGGGAAGAAAACTTCTGAACCTCATCTTTGTGAAACTTCTGCTCCAATTGAAAGCTGATTTCCGAACCTCTCATTTTCTCAGCATGCTTCTGCTAGGTCCTTTATGAGATTTGCCTCGCACTGCTTGGCTGTGATCCTAGCATCTTCCCAGCTCACTTCACCCATGCGATGAGATCGCAAAGACTGACCTCTAAGTTCTCGAGCTCCTTGATCATGTCGGTGACCTCCACCTGCTTGCGTTTAGCCTCCAAAGCAGTGTTGCAAGAAGAAACTTCATGATTATTCGCATGCTCTGCTTTCAATGCCTCCTTTCATTGAAGTGCTTCCTTCTCAGCGAGGGCCACCTTCCCTCGAGCCTCTCGGGTCTTTTATTCTTAGAAGGCTCGGTTTCGGTTCATCCAACCCATATGCTTCATCCGAACAAAGCAAAGTTAGTCCTAAATGCAATCCCATGACAAAAATAAAGAAGTTGGAAAGAACGGTAACCAAGGCATTAAATCGGCAGATGCCTTCATAATTTTGTTTCCAAAAAACATTTGTTCCAGACAACTAAGATCGCCACCAACAAGAATCTCGTGTCAAAGGTGCGCGTAGGCTTTCATCTCATCGGAGAGAGGAATGTCGCCCAGAAACTAGAAAGAAAAATCATACTCGCCTTTTTCGAGTGGAAGCCGGCGCAAAAACACGAGAATTTAACATCATCCGCCCTAGGCCTCTTCTTGACAGTGAGATGTCAATTTCTAGAACCAGGAGAATATCGCTTCATGTTGTTGGTCTCTGAACTCAACAGACACTCCTTAATGGATGAGGTGGATTCATTTGCAGGTTCTGGAGATCTCGTTGATGATATCCGAGCTAAGGAAGACCTTTAATCTCGCCTCTCCAAGAGATGATGAATCGCTCCGCAGCAGCCTCCGCTGCCATGAAATTTGGCAAAGAACACCACAGAACCATAAAAGACGAAGGGAAAGTCGGCGGTGACATCAAGTCGCAGCCATCACAGCAAGGTCAACAACCCTAACACTCCCAAAAAACATCCTTATCAGCCTCAGATGGCACGACCTCCACCGGAGGAACATGATCAGCAGCCTCAAGAGAAGTGAATGTACCAGGAATAATCAGAGGAAGCGCCCCCTGACCTTGCGGCTCAGAGGCCGACTGCCGAGAATCTGCTTCCCAAGATGCTGCTTCTCGAGCAGCTCTGGCTTTCTTTTCCCTCTTCTTAACAGAATCGGCTGCCATCTGAGCGAGATTGGGAATAGAAACAGTTGGTGCACTAGAAAGAAATTAACCACTGAAAATTGTAAAGGCCTCAAGGAGCTCTGGACTCCCGAGCTCACAAGCTAGAACAACAAGTCCAAGCACAGATCGGATACCGCTTGCAGAGAGTTGAAAAATCGCTAGTTGACGCCTCTGGCAATAAACCAACAACAGAAGAGAAAGAATGAACCAAAAGTGACACTCGTGCATGAACGATTCATAAATAATGAAATACTCTGGAGGCGAAGACCATGAACCCTCAGAAGGGGAATGAAGAAGAAACCCAATTTCAGGAGGAATCCCTAGAGCCTCCCTAAACCAGAAATATATGTCTTTATACTCAAAGTCCTCCAAGTGTAAAATATTGGATGAGAGGGAACTTCGGGTTCCCCAGAAGGACTCCCAACGAAGACCTCGCTATTGGGACTAGCATCAGAGCCCGACTCTGATGACGGACTAACCACCACAACTCTCTTAGATCTCTTACCGATACGGTAGAGAAACGACAAGCGATAGGCAAATCTTCGTCATCCGATGAACCATTGGGAAGCGCCACCCACAAGGGTAAAACATTAAAGAGATCGTCAACAATTCATCACGAGGGGATCCAATCAGACCTCAGTTAGAAGAAACATAAAGGAATATTAGTGAGAATAAAAACTCCAGAAGGAAAAGAAGATGTTGAAGAAAAACTTAAGCTGTCAAAATAAGATATATAAAAGAGAAGGAATACAAAGAGTTAACATTTTCACACCTGTAACTTGAGGAACAAAATGATTACTATCAATGAAGCGGTTCACATTTCGAAGCAGGTAAACCTCTTGATTTACAACAATCAAATCCTGTAATTAATTTACCAAACCATATTCTTGAACTGGATGTTGAAATTCATAAGCCATCGGTCTCAAATAAACCATCCAAGTTGGAATCAATACTCGACCTGCCTAACGACATGAGACACACCGAACTTGAGGGGGCTATAGTTTGAGGCTGGTTTCCCCCACTCCACACCCAGTTCGAGAACCTGGTCTAGTATCATTAAAACATGAAAGAAAACAAGGGACCCACAAAGTTCCAAAGCCCATACCGAGCTCAAGAGATGGCCCATGCCGAGCTGACATATTCAAACCATAGTATAACATAGATGCACTTTATTTAAAAAAATAAAGACTACCATAAATGCACTTGATATCCGCTGAAGATCACATCGTCGTTATAATCCATCCTTGAATATAAAAGAGAGACCAAGGACAAGAAGAGGAGGATCTGAATTCTTCCTTAGCTAATCTATACGTAAAACACCTTTGTACACTTTGTATCACATTGTTGTATTCTACTCATATTATCAGTTAAGCATACACTTTTTGTATAAAATCATAAATCTATATACTTTTCTTAATTTTTTTTCTTATACACGTTATCAAAACCCTAAATCTAAATTATGAGTGGATTTTGAGATTCATCATGTATAACTTGGAGAACTCATAGCTGCAAAACCGACTCTTGGGCCAAGCCAATGAAGCCCATGCTTCCAGCCGTATTATTTATAAATATTCAACATTTCTAACCAAGACGGCTTTAGTGTAGTGTTAAAAGCTTGAGAAATAAGTCCTTTTTTAACTAATCTGGGTTCGAACACGCCTAGTACATCTTTTGCTTCCAGTCTTGTAAAACCTAGGACCAGCTCTGCATAGGTATAGTTTGGATTTCATGATCTTTCTCCACAACCACGATCCCTTGTGTGCTCTGATTTTTATCAGTCATAACGACTATTGGCACATCAAATTCATCTCTGTCCACTGTACCTTGGTGCTGGGAAAATCTCCCGATGAGTTTCATTCCACATACGTCATAAATCTAATAAAGGTAAATTATAAAGACGACACATGCCATAAACTAGTAGGAAATTCTTTGATTTAACTGAAAAGAGAATTAAACACACCTCAAGATGGTCTAAGGAAAATGTGAGATCAAGATTCATAGTTGCTTCTAGGCAAGGGCATTCGGGTATAGGTCGGTACTTTCAAGTATCGGGGTTTTTAGGTTTTGAAATTACACCCCATTTGGGTATTACAAATTTTTGGGTCGAGTTCGAGTTGAATCCTCCCAAGTCCTGATGGATTCAGTTCTGATGTATAGAAACCTTGAAAAAACAAAATAATCAATGTATCTGGATTCAAATATTTGAACCTAAACTAACTATGTTACCCAATTTAGTTCTGATATTTTGTATGCAAACTATCCAACTCAAAAATAACCAAAATATTCATTAGGTGCATTTTTTTGGTGTTTTCTATCCAAAATATCCTATTTTGTCCAAAAGTATTTAAAAGTATCAAATAACTAATATATTTAATTTCTGGTTTTAATTTAAATAATTATAAGTATAATTTAAACTAATATTTTAGATATATATTTACATTTCTGATATCTTTGAATACTCATTCGGGTCAAATGACTGATTCTTTGGATATAGTAATTTAGTATCTATTTGATTGTTTACTTCGGGTTCAATCGAGTTTGAGACCCTGATTTTTTAATCGGTTTTGGATTGGTTCGTCGAGTCTGGATATTTTTTTCCAGCTCTAGTTGCTTCATTGAAGATATGCTCTTTATTTAACGACAAAGCCAACCTAGAAAATTAAAAAGTTGAGCACACTGATATCCAACGGAAAGAATATATCTTAATATGTTTGTATCTGAGACCTCATGGAGATAATTTCCTCTTCTTTCAGTTTTGTTATGTGTGATCAGAAGATCCAAATCCGAAAACCCACACTGTATTGACTCAAAATTGAAATTAATCCGAAAACCCACACTCTTTGACTCAAAATTGAAATTAATCCGAATGGGTCTTGTTCTAATATTTTGGATTTTGAGTTTCTATCTGAACCGCACCCAAACAAATACAAAAAAGATCTTAAATTTGAAAAAAATCCAGAAAAAGAATAATATCAAACCCAATCCCAAATCAATATTTAAAATATTCAAAAGTCTTAATGAATACCTAAAATAATATCTAAAATACAAAATATATAACTTAAACTCAGTTTAATATATAATATGGTATTTGGTCATACGTTTTTAAGTTTATATGTTGTCTACTAAATTTGTGTTCTTCGATTTTTGTGTTTCTTAGATAAATTTGAATTTTCAAGATGTTTAAACAACATAAATAAGTACTCAAATCTGATCAAAACCTGCAAAGATCTGAAACGAACTCGAATTGAACATGATCTTATGTATAGGTATCTAAAACCCAAATAAACGTGAAGATCAAGAGATTCTTTATGCGAGTAAGCTTCGTTTTTGAGATTTAAGATGTTGTCTTTATTTTTGAAAGATAGACAAACTCATCAAGAACAACAAACAAGAATAAAGAAAAATATTCTTAACTCAAAAGACATTTTTCTGAATGATTAAGGAAGTTTTTTTTTGGGGGGGGGGGGACGAAACTTTAACTACCTAACTCACTTTTTAAGAGCGAGACTCAAATTTATGATATCTTGAAGATTTTTCCAGATAACCAAAAGGTTTAACCACTAGTCTAAATATTAAAGTTCACATAAATAGAATCATAAAACTCCAAAAAGAATAATGTAGTAGCATATACTCATGCTAACCAACTATCTCATATATAGTTTTCAAATTTGAACTCCTCTGAAACATTGAAATAAGAATTACTACGTATTGATTCAAATGCTTTTGCTATATCAATTTTTATTGTAGTTCTTCTTATCCATTTACTTTGATTTAAAATAAGAATTTACTTCATATACCACTTTTAATTTTTATAAGGGAAAACATTCAAAAATGTAAGTTCAAGGTTTGAGTGTTTGTTCGTGTGGCTTACACAAGTTGTGGCTTGTGTTACGCATGGTGGATAAAACGAGTGGAAGTTGCTAGTTGAAGATAATATCCCAAGATTCTAGAAGGTTTGGCTAGTTGGCAAACAAGAAGATTTGGGAAGATTTGAGTCTATCATAATGTATTTTTGTTAGTTGGAATATATATTGGTGTTGAGAATTTTAGACTACTTCACGGGTTTCAAGGATTTATATCGAGTTCAAGAGGGTTTTCTAAATTGTGGTTATTGTAAAAGCAATTGGTGAGGACATCTCGACCACTATGCTTTGGGTAGATTAAGAAATTGGTCTGTCCTCTAGTCAAGTGTGGCGCTGAATAAATCAGATTGAACAAATCTATGAAGATTGTTTAAGTAATTCTTAATATACAAGTTGTTTTTTTGGTATTGCTCTTGTTCTTCCTATTATTGGTATCCATCAGTACTTACTTTTGGTATCAGAGAAAGGTCACCTCTGTAGACTAGGAAGTCTACTTACAGGTTGTGATCATGCGGCAATCATGGAAACCATGAAAGAACTTGTAGCACTACAAAAACTTTTCATGTTGGACGAAGGAAACTTTGGACACTGGAAAGAAAGGATGCGTCACATCATCAGAGGCATATATGAAGATGCTTGGAGCGCAGTCGAGCAAGGATGGACAGCTCCTACATGGTTATGGAAGACAAAACTATAGCTCCTAAGCCTAAGGAAAGGCGGACTGGCTCTGATAAAGTTGCATCAAAGTTCAATTCCGAGGCTCTCACCACCATCCTTTCTACTGTTGATCTTGATCAATTTAAGATTATACAAAGGTGTGAATCTGCAAAGAATGCTTGGGATACTTTTATCAATCACTTCAAAGGTAACACGAGTGTGAGATGAACAAGAATTGATCATCTAGCCTCGAGATTTGAAAACTGGTGCATGGAAGATGACAAATCTATTTGAAGTTTCATATCCAAGATTAGCTCAATTGCAAACGAAGCCTCAGTTCTTGAAAAAAGTATAATGAGAAAAAGCTTGTTAAGAAACTACTCTGATGCTTGCCCTCGAGATTTGATGCATACAAAATGGTTCTCAAGATTGCTATGAATACTGATGAGATGAAGTTTGATCAACTGGCTGGCATTCTGAGAGTGCGTGATCTTGAATGCATTGAGGAACTTCCTGAAGGACAAAAAAAGAGATAATGTTCACTGCTGAAAAAAAGAAGAAGATCGACTGAAACGTATCGAAGAAAATATGATCAATATAGTTGAAAAGGGTCAGATTCGAACCAACAATCTTTATCAAAACAGAAGACTCTCAGCAATCATCTAATCCAACACATCAAAAACGACTCAAGGAGAAGCAATCGTAAGAAAGAATTACAATGCCATGAATGAGAAGGGTATGGACATTTCCAAAATGAGTGTCCACTAGCTAAAAGGAAAAAGCTGAAGTTCATTGAATGTAAGGGGTTTGGTCACATCTAGAATTGAAATGTCCTAACAAATCTAAAGAAGGACAAGTCTCTCTTATGCTTTCAGTGACACCGGAATCTGAAAGCGAGAAAGAGAATAAAGAACTAATGCTGAACTTTGGTTGCTTTGGTTGGGAAAGAAGAGTCGCTAATGAAAGCTCGATTCCAGACTCGGATTCAGATGTTGACCATGAGAAAGATGTTGGAATCCATGAGTGTTTGTCTCATGTAAGGAGTGATTCATTCAACTTGTGAAAGCTTTCAGATTCTTAAGTGACACCGAATCTGAAAGCGAGAATGAGAATAAAGAACTAATGCTGAACTTTGTTGCTTTGGTTGGAAAGAAGAGTCGCATGAAATACTCAACAAGCTCGGATTCAGACTCAGATTCAGATGTTGACCATGAGAAAGATGTTGGAATTCATGAGTGTTGTCTCATGTAAGGAGTGATTCATTCACTTGTGACTGAATACCCTTCCAACCATACAACAGAACTCCCATTCAAGATCAAAAGATAACCAACTTGTAGTTGAATCCTCATACACAGCTTACACTATAACCAGATCCCTAGACAGCAAACTGGTTATGTGTTGCAAAGAATCTTTAGTTTGAATCGATCCTTCTGAAGTAACACAACACTTTGAGTTTGTGTACCTAAGATGAAGAGGATTTAGAATCAGTAATCTAGAGTTTAAGAAGTAGATAAAGAAGAGTTTAGAGTGAGTTTGACAAGTATTAGGCTGCCTTATGAGAGAAAGAGCTAAGGCAGCCTCTAAACCATAATATTTAACTCCTTACATTGTGAATATTTGTTTAGACACAAGCCAAGGGGAGAGAGAGCAACCACAGGAAATTAGAGAGAGAAACTTGTCTATTGATTCTGGTTAGAGTTACAAGAGGTGAAGTTTGTCTTTAAATAGACAATGAGCAACATTAAACAATTACTAAAACAAAGAAATATAAACAATAATTCTGTAGGGACTGAGAAGAGGCCAAAAGGGATACAGCCATGGTCTGGCTCGTCCAGGAAGAGTAGAAAGGGACATGAGGAGAGGCACAACCTTCCTTGGTGATAATGACAGCTCTACACAACTCCTTATGCACCCATGTGACTTTTTCTTGCTTAATTCAAAGCAAATCCTTTCTTTTTGAATTCAAACTGATTTCCTTGACTTCTTAGAGGTTCCCAACATCCATATTAGTCTCCACAACTTATTCGTTGCCTTGCACGTCAGGTTAGGTCAAATGGTAGCTTGTGGAGCAAGTCTGTACAAACATAACCAAATTGGCTTCTCTTGATGAACTTATCCTTGGATCATCAACCA
>CAJHQP010008810.1:0-25131 GCA_905132765.1 Moricandia arvensis
ATATCAGTATTCTTTTGGGTTAGACCCGAATGAAATCCAACCTGACCTTAACCCAACTCAAACCCCAACTGATAGTATATGTTTATCTCTATTGGGTCTAACTATCTAAGATTCAAACTGATCTGAACCGACAGGACCGAACCGATTTCTTACAAATCTTCAACCTCCTTCCTCAACATTGGTCATCTATTGGTTTCTTGCACCACACGCGTGGCAAAACAATTTGGGAGCTGGGAGTTCCTTAAGTTGCTAGGGGTATCAATATTGGCAGGTCTTTACTCTGACTGATAGAGTCAATTTTCTTCGGCACACTTCTCTTACACGTGCTGGAATATCATAGCTACACATCAGAAACAGCAAGAAGTTTTGGACTATGTCGCAGAACTATCTCCTTTGCTCTGTCTTTCCTTCATCCTCAATGGATTTACTGCAGTGCTTAATGGTGTTGCTAGGGGAAGTGGGTGGCAACACATTGGAGCTTGGAACAACGTGGTGTCTTATTATCTCGTAGGAGCTCCGGTTAGACTTTACTTTGCTTTCAATAGCGAGATTAACCGAAAAAGGACTGTGGTGTGGTGTGTAAGATATATGAAATACTTCCATCACTCCATCGTATATTCCTCAAATCATTCTCATTAACTCTCTGTATATATTCATTCCTAAATACCATCTCTTTGTATGTATAAAGATAGAGCATTGCTCAACATTAATGATATAAAATTCCATAGTTCAATATGGTATCAGACCAATAGAAGATCCTTATTTTTTATTATCAGAGCAATATGGTATCAGGGCCACAGTGCTAAAAAATTGCCTTGAATTTCGTATGATACGTGGAACAGGTTCCACACCCCAATGGAATCCGCCTCAGCCGTGGCAGCAAGCTCCTCCTCCTCAATCATGGCAGCCAAGGGCTCATGTTGCAATGATTAATGGTGACTCCTCTACCTGGTTGCTTGACACCGGTGCCTTCACATCACATGCGTCTGACTTAGCCAAATTTATCACTCCATGCTCCATACAATGGTGGTGATGATGTGATTCTTGGTGATGGCTCGGGTCTGAACATATCACATACTGGTTCTTGTTCTCTTCCTTCTTTAAAAGCACCCTTCTTTATTGATAATGTTTTATATGTTCCTGCTTTAGACAAGAATCTACTCTCAGTTTTTAGTTATGTTCAACTAATGGTGTGGCTGTTACTTTTACTCCAACGTACTTTCAGGTTCGAGATCTGAATACGGAAGCTCTTCGATGGAAGGCAAACCTAAGGGTGGAACTTATGTTTGGCCCTAAAAACCCAACATCAAAACCACCATCCTTATCTTATGCTTCATCTACTCCTACTACTTCATCGGATTGGCACTCTCGTTTAGGCCATCATACTATTTCTATTTTAAAAACTATACTTTCAAAATTTGATTTACCTCTGTCATCAAATGTTTTATTGACCAAGCCTTGTAATGCTTGATCTATTAATAAGATGCACAAGATGTTATTTTCAACTTCAACTCTTACCTCATCTTCACCAGCCGATATTTTCTTCTCAGATGTTTGGACCTCGCCTCTTATTTCAATCCATAATTTCAAGTACTATGTTATTTTATGGATCATTATACCAGATATACTTGGTTTTATCTTTTAAAAAGAAAATCACAAGTTTTTCAGAGATTTTAAGTGTCGGTGGAAAATCGATTTCAATCAAAACTAAGAACGATATATACAGACAACGGTGGTGATTACATGCTCTTACTGCTTTCTTAGCATCCAATGGCATCTCACATTTTACTACACCACCACACACTCCAGAGCATAATGGTATTTCTGAAAGGAAACTTCGACTCATTGTCGAGACGGGATTAGCCCTCTTATCCCATGCTTCAATGCCAAAAGGATATTGGACTTATTCCCTTGCTACCGCTGTGTAACTTATCAACCGTATGCCAGCTCCTATTTTATCTATGAAATCGCTGACGCGCCTCGGATGAAGCTTGTCGAGCTGAATCAAAGTGACACTTACATATGTAAGCTGGATGAGATAAATAATAAAGTGAGCTGGACTTACACTATACTTGACGAGCTGAGCTGGACTGACACTCACTTGGACAAGCTGAGAAAGCAAGTTCGATCTTCGAGCTTGTTCGACCACCCGAGAAACTGGAAATGGCTAACCTTCTTTCTGATAAACCAATGACCAATTCAATCATGTCAAAGGTAATTATTCATGTTCTAAATGTCCAAGAAAGCCTTGGGCTTGATGGTTTTCAAAAATATTCAAAACCAAACTTGTTTGGACAAATGGAGAAACCGATCAAATATTGGCTAAGGGAAAAAATGGATTTCGACCAGGCCTTAAGGGGAAATGTCTTGGACCATATCAGGAGCATATTCTTCACCTTTCAAAGTCTGGTCGTGGCTATATCAAGGAGTCCAAGTTTCAGTCAAAGACTTTATTTAGTCAAGTCTTTGTTTATATTTTCAATGTCTTGTTTTTAGTACATTCTTCTTTGGATCTCTACAACTTGTAATCCTATAAATAAGGCCTAAGAGCCACAAAATAAAGCAATGATTTTCCTCTTTTTATGAGTTTATCTCTTTGTTCTTTGCTTAGAACATTTCTTGGTTTCTTGGTGAGGTTGTCTCCAAATTATCAAACCTTCTTTTGTTGGACTTGTGCGTCATATCAAGCAACAATCGAATCGGTAGTATCAAGAGTAATTCCGCACCTCTTGTGTCACCATTCCAATCCATCATTTCTCACTCTATCCGTCTGAGATCATATCCATTTCACAATTCGGTCGAGTGATCATATTTAGGGCGTATCAAGTAGCATCAGAGCCACTCTTCCGGTATTGTCTTTCCATCTTTCATTTTCTTTTAAACACTTCTTCTTCTACCTTTCTTAAATCTGGGCCCCTCATTACCATCCACGATATATAAAAAAAAGAGAGAAAAGAAAGATCTACGGTTTAAAAAAAAATTCAAAGTTTTGATTTGTGGAATTGGTGGTGGAAGAGAAAGCTTGCTGACTGAGGAAAAATCCAGCCTTTGAGGTGGTTAATTCGGATTTCAAAATCAAACCCTCTTATCTTTCTATCTTGATTAAATTCCCTTGTTTGCTTGGATTTGCCCATTGGGATCCCTTGATTTGCTCTCTTAGAACCTTGAGTAAAAACTCGTGTGTTATCACCAAAATCCGAGAGAAATACGTGTGTGGGTGAGGATAAACACTTAAGAGTGTGAGGATATTCTTATATGTTAACCTTTTGTGTTGAGAATTTTCAGGATAAGATGATCGATCTTCAAAGGAGGAGTAGCAACGAGAAATCCAAACAGCATGCTATCTCTAAATCTTCATCTCAAAATTTGTTGAATACTCTTGATGAGTTTGTTATTGTGCAGGAAAGTCTAACCCCAAGTAAACCACAGAAGATGCCAAACCAAAGATGCAGGAGCAGTTCAAATCATCTAGACATGAATCTGATCAATGGAGGCTTTTCAGCCAGTTTGAAGTCCAAGAGTTTTGTAACAACTTCGAAAAGGAGATGATGAAAGCACTCAAGGACTTTAGCAAGATCCAAAATAAGAGCACAACCACACGTTCACCCAGTAGCTGAACCATCAATATTCATCAGTGAAGAACCCAAAGGTAAATCTGAAAACAACCTTGAAGAGCTAAAAGTTTTTTTCAGATTCTTAACCCATTTTTGATGAATATGGTGAAGAGTTGTTGGAAATTTTGATCAATTTTGAGGATGAATGTGATCTTCCTTCTCCAAATCTGATTTTATGTTTGATATTGATAATGAAGAGACTAATGGACTAACCTATTTTGAACCGGAGCATCCCGAGTAGTCTTGTTCTAGTTTCACAGGATTTTGAGGAAGAGTCATTCAACTACCCAAATCAAGGACCACTTCTTGGCACTAGGATACCATTGGAAGATGATATAGGTCCCATCTTTGATGAAGAAGACGAACTTGGTCCAATATTTGATGAGGAAGCACCAAGCATAACGTCCATCAACATGGAGAAACATATTTGCTTTGATACATGCACAACTCCTATGCCTTTGTCCACAAACATTCAAGAGCATTGTGAGAAACTTGATTTGATTAATTCTCTGCCTGAAATGTTTGTTAATATCAGTTCTCAAGATGTGAAATGTTTTGGTTTTGACAAAGTTAAAGAATTTCGTGTTTTAAACTCTATTTTTGAAAACATGATTAATTTTTTTCAAGTGTTTGAACCTGATAAATTTTCTAATCAAAACGTTTTCAATCTGACAATGACATCTATTATGATCTTGTTTTGAGTTTTGATCAGTTTTTGAAACATAGCAAAGGTTTTGATCATCTTGAAAAGTCATTAGAGCTTGATCTTCAACATCCTATTTTCTGCGCTAGAAAATCTTTGGATTCATTTGTCTTCAAAAAAATGGCTTTGATCTGAGTTTTTATAGACATGCACTGATCACTGGTAATTGTTTTGCACCCACTTGTGCCTTGGACGAATTCATGGTTACGACTTTGCTGGAACAGAAATCACTTAGAGTTAAATCCGATTTTTGTGAATATGTTTTAAAGCTTGATATCTTGTGTGTTGAAATTGATAGACCTTGGCTTGTGTTGAGATCATTTCTTAAGAATTATGTCACTTTGAGCTTTGATGTTATTTTGGTTTACAACACATTCTTTGAAAAACATATTGAGCTTTTGTTAAGTGATTCTCAATCTGAACTTACTCTTTTTTGTTTTGATTTTGAGGAGGATAGGCACGTTTTGAAGATGGCCAATATTTTCGTGCCTTGAAACCCTTTTGGTCTTTAATACTTATTTGATGTGAATTTTGAAAGGCTGAAATGTGTGCTACATGTTCTAGGGAAAGAAACTTTGATTTCTGATTTGAACAAGTACATGACTTGCACGTATGATCCTGGTATTTTAGTTTATGTTTTGAGTGTCCAAGATAAACAGGTTCAGTCTCAAAGAAGTGCCAGGAACAGAAGCATAGACCTTGATCATCATTCTGAGATTTGGAGATGCATCGATGCGGCCATCAAATCAGTGGCTGAACCAAAGGTCAACAAAGCTGTCCAAACCGGTTACCTTGGAGTTGCCAGTGACAGAGGTTTTGTCCAAGGTGAATATCTCAACATCCAGAAGGTCTTTTGTCATGATTACAATTTTCATAGAAGGAAAATCATCAAATATTCACTGAGGCTTGGAATTACAAGAAGAGCTTCACGGAGGAAGAAATTATGACTTTTACAAACCGGAGGTTCCCTAGTTTGTCTATCTGCGAGTATCAAACTTTTGAAGAAGATTTAAGCCCAATGAAGAAGCGGCCTGAGCCAAAGATAATCATAGGGTTCAAGATGGATCTCTCAAATTTCCACAAAGACCAATATCTGGAGAAATGGCCACAGAAGTATGAAGTTATGATCCATTCTCCAAAACCGGCCAAACCAGTTCTACACTTACCTCAATTGGAAGCTAACCGATTCAATCAGTTTCAAACTCGACATCGGCGACCAAGAGATCAATCTATACATTCAGAAAGTTTCTTTACAAAAATTTCCTTCTCAGAATTTTACATGAATTTTAAATTATTTTTGTCCGATTCATTCCCTTTTGAAACAGGTGAAATGGATTTGAAGTCAAATCATTTTGAAGAGGGAGGGAATGATGCGCCTCGGATGAAGCTGGTCGATCTGAATCAAAAATGACACTTGCATATCTAAGCTGGATGAGCTGAATACTCAAGTGAGCTGGCCTCCCACTACCCTGGACGAGCTGAGCTGGACTGACACTCACTTGGACAAGCTGAGCAACCAGGTTTGAACTTCCGAGCTGGTTCGACCACCGAGAAGATGGAAAAGGCTAACATTCTTTCTGATAAAACAACGACCAATTAAATCATGCCAAAGGTGATTATTTATGTTCTAAATTTCTAAGAAAGCCTTGGGCTTGATGGTTTTCAAAAAGATTCAAAACAGACTTGTTTGGGCCCAATGGAGAAACCGATCAAATATTGGCTAAGGGAAAAAAATGATTTCGACCAGGCCTCCAAGGAAATGTCTTGGCCATATCAGGAGAATATTCTTCACCTTTCCAAAGTCTGGTCGTGGCTATATCAAGGGTCAATCAAAGTTTCAGTAAAGACTTTATTTAGTCAAGTCATTGTTTATATTTTCAGTGTCTTGTTTTTAGCACATTCTTCTTTGGATCTCTACAACTTGTAATCCTATAAATAAGGCCTACGAGCCACGAATAAAGCAAGGATTTTTACCCTTTTATGAGCTTATCTCTTTGTTCTTTGCTTAGAACATTCTCGTTTCTTGGTGAGGTGATCTCCAAGTTATCAAACCTTCTTTTGTTGGACTTGTGTGTCATATCAAGCAACAATCGAAGTCGGTAGTATCAAGAGTTATTCCGCACCTCTTTTGTCACCATTCTATCCATCATTTCTCATTCTATCCGTCTGAGATCATATCCATTTCACAATCCGGTCGAGTGATCATATTTAGGGAGTATCAATCGCCATTTGAGTCTCTCTTTGGCCAAGTTCCAAACTACTCAAAGTTATGAATTTTTGGGTGTTTATGTTTTCCTTGGCTTCGTCCATACACTTCTCATAAACTTGATTCTTGATCAACTCCATGCATATTTTTAGGCTATTCAACAACACAAAGTGCTTATTTTTGCTTAGATATAACTACATACCGCATCTATACATCTCGCCATGTAGTTTTCCATGAGTATGTTTTTTGCATTTACATTGCCTAACCCACTAATCTCTAAGTCTCAGAATGAAGTGGTTGATGCAGATTCTTCATCAGTGGCAGCACCTATGGTCCAAGTGATTCCTGTACAGTTGCCTTCACGGAACGCTACAGCACAACACCACTCGACAACAACGACAGAAACCACCGTGCCTCCAGCAATCCTTACACCAGTGAAATTTACAACTCCTACACCTGATCCAACCACGAGCAGACCTCCTGATAACACAACGACCCTGCACCCATCAGCTCAAACCGACCCTGCCCTGGAATGACAGCAAACTGCAATAACCTCGACTTCAACTCTGCAGGTTCCTCAAAGACCACCCACCAGAATGTCTCAAAGAACAAGAAAACCGGTTGAAAAGCTCAATCTCAAGGCTGTGGTTAATATTGGCTTTGAAAAGATCCCTACTTCGGCTGTAGAAGCACTTAAAGACCCACGTTGGCTCCAAGCTATGATTGACGAAATCAACTCTCAACTTCATAATAACACATGGGACCTGGAATCGCCAACAAAAGCAGTAATTGTAGTTGGGTGTAAATGGGTCTTCACTATCAAACGGAAAGCTGATGGTACTGTGGACAGATTCAAAGCGCATTTCGTTGCTAAGGGTTTCAATCAAAAACCAGGGATAGACTTTCATGATACCTTCAGTCCCGTCGTTAAAACTGCAACGATTCGTCTTTTTCTTAGCATAGCCACTTCCCACAATTGACCTCTTTGACAGTTCGATGTTAATCATGCATTCTTGCAAGGCAAGATTGAGGACAATGTTTACATGCTGCAACCTCCAGGGTTCATTGACAAAGACAATTCCACAGCTGTTTGTAAACTTCATAAGGCGATCTACGGTCTGAAACAAGCTCCTAGGTCATGGTAAAATGAGCTTCGAAGGTTCTTGCTTGCCTCTGGATTCAAAAACTCAATGGCTGATGCAAGCTTGTTCATCTAAAACTGCAACGGTGTTCTCCTCTACATGTTAATCTACGTCGACGATATAATTCTAACAGGAAACAGCCAGCCTCATCCCGCCAACTTCATCACAGCTCTCTCAACGAGATTCTCTCTTAAAGACCTTGGAAAACTTTCTTATTTCTTAGGTATCGAAGCTCATTAATCTTCTCAAGGCCTATTACTTTCTCAACATCGTTATATTGCAGATCTTTTACATAGGAACAAGATGGTGGACTGCAACACGGTTCCTACTCCGATGTGTCCCTTACAAGCATCTTACTCTTACCTCATGAATGCCTCTCAAAGATCCAACTCAATATAGAGCAACGGTTGGGAGCCTCCAATACATTTCACTCACCCATCCAGATATCTCTTTTGTAGTGAATAAGATGTCTTAGTTTATGCAAAAAACAACCGACGAGCACTGGAATGGAGTCAAACGCATACTGACAGGAGGGTTTTTATGTATTTCAGTGCAAACTCTATCAAATTAACCCTACAAACTACTCTTGCCAAAAGAGGTCAAATTCTAGTATTTAGGGATCGAATCCACAGGGAGCGTGAGCACACAATAAACTCAATACAGTCTCGATTAAGCTAGGCAAATAGATAAATAAGCAATAAATAAACTATAGCAGCTATTTGATTGATTGGTAAGTAGACAATAATAATAAATAGCTAGATCTAGGGTTTCAGGCAAATGTATTATAGAGGATAAAGCTAAGGGTATTAATCATATAACTCAATATCTAATGTAAAAGACGACCAGCTCTCGCTGCGAGTTTAATCTATTGACTAAGTCTGATGTCTCAGCTCTCGATTGTTGACACGAAATGACCGTCGATCGATGGCAATGATCCTACATCAATTGATGGCAATGATTCTGCGTCGATTGATGGTCTCTTGAGTCAAATTATGACCTAATTCGTTAAGTTCACTAAATTAATTAAATCAAATCTCGTTTGTTTATAGCAACCTAGCTCAACAGGATTAATTTTGGTAGTAGACCATGCTCTAGCTTGCGCCTAACTATCCTATGATCAGGGTTCTAGTTAGCTACACCAGAACACAAGCAATAAACACAATTCTATTGATTGATCTAATAATCACTCTAGCAATTCTATTGTTTGGCAAATCCATCAATACCATTAATAAACCCTAAACCTAACAAGAGATCTACTCAGACATGATCTTTGTCACAGAAATCATAGATGAATGGAATAAATATAGAATAGAAATCAAATAAAGAACCAAGGAGTTCCAGGCAGACTCTGAAGGAGTTCCTACCTTCTCTCCTAACCCTAGAACAATAGATAGAATAAAGTTCGGTGCCTAAACAATGACATAGAAACATATAAATAGGGTTTAAGGTCGTTCATGGGTATTTTGGTAATTTATGATGGTTTATGGGCTTAAGTCGGCCATAAAACAAGTCAGTCATGTCTTCTGAGATCACCGTCGATCGACACCAAGCATTAGCCGTCGATCGACACTCATTCATCTTCTAGACAACTTCCTCTTGCGAGGCAGACGGATCAGTCTTCAGTAATTCAGGCATAACTATAGATGTAACCGTCAGATAGACCTCAAAATAAGCTTCCAAATGGGTGGATCTAGAGAGTTTTGGATGAGAAACAGCACCATGAGGTCCTCCTGAACCCATTTGCCTTCATCAACCACCATCATCTCCGGTGGCATTGAAAATCTAACTCAAAGATATACCTTCTGTAAAAATATCAGCTCAATCTCACGGTAGGAAGGTCTCCATACATAGCTAAACATCTGATACATCTGCGCAGTTCTGCATTTCTAAAAGCTCCATAATCACCAAAGTTCTCCAGAACGTACCTTAACCTGAAAATTCTATAAATATAATTCAAATACATATAATAGATTATAAATAGGGCCGATATCATGGCACAATAGTAGTAAATATCTGGCCTTATCATATACTCCAGTATCTTGCTGGAAACATGACCACTGGCATATTCTTCCCAAGAATAACACTCCAACCTTGCACGCATATACTGATGCTGATTGGACAGGAAATAAAGATGAATATACTTCGACTGGAGCCTACATTTTTTACTATGGAAACCATCCTATAACTTGGTCCTCCAAGAACAAACTACGGTTGCACGCTCATCGACGGGGGCAGAGTATCGTTCCATCGCCTCTACTGCCTCAGAAGTTTGTTGGGTTACCTCATTGATCATTGAGTTAGGATTGAAGCAAGTCACTACACGAACCATCTATTGCGACAATATAGGAGCCACCTACCTTGCCACCAACCATGTATTCCACTCTTGCAAGAAACATCTTGCACTTGACTACCATTTTGTTCGGAACCATGTACAAGCTGGTTATATTCGCGTCACACACGTAACCTCTTCTGATCGGCTCGCTGATACCCTCACCAAGCCTCTTCCTCGCTGCAAACATCAGTCTTTGTGTAACAAGATTGGCCTCGGCAAAGGTGGTCCATCTTGAGGGGGATGTAAGATATAGAAAGACTTCCATCACTCCATCGTATATTCCTCAAATCATTCTCATTAACTCTCCGTATATATTCATACCTAAATACCATCTCTTTGTATGTATAAAGATCGAGCATTGCTCAACGTTAATGATATACAATTCCATAGTTCAATACGGTGTAGTGGTTGGATCCGCTTTGCAAACAACTATTCTGGCTATAGTCACAACTTCCATGGATTGGAAAAAACAGGCTATTCATTGGACTAAAATATTAAGGAATACTTTAAGATAAACCTAAAAAAATTTAGTCATCAAAATATTATTTAAGGAGAAAAATAATCAAAATATATTTTATTAAATGGATATATATATATATATATATATATATATATATATATATATATATATATATATATATATATATATATTTTGGTTAACTAATCTAGATTTAGGTTTTAGAGGTAAGAAGTAGAGTTTTGGAGGTGATGTTTAAAATCAAAAAAAAAATCTCAAAATAAAAAAAATATATATTTTTGTCAGATTTGCTCTAAAATATTAGTCATTTTAGTTTCTTTTTAGTGCTCTAAATTAATTATAAAATCTATAATTTGCAGGCTGAGAAGGCAAGGATGAGAATAATCTCTAGGGAAAATGGATTAGCTTAAACGAAGAGTGTTTCTTAATCAGTAGATATCGTGAGATACGAAGGACTTTGATTTTTTTCTTCAGTTTTGGTATACAAATGTAATTGTTTTATTATAAACAAGTGAATAAAGACACCATCTCCATTACATTATCGGTTCCAAACGGGAATAATCCCTTGTGCAGCCAGGCGCTTCTCGACCCAAAACACAACGGTGGTTTGCTGTTGGTTTCCTCTCGTCGACTAGAAACGGCTCCACTGTGCTTGGACCTGATCCGTATGAGGAGATTGAAAAGCCCTTTGCTCCTATTTAAAAAAAAAAAAGAAAAAAGACATATATATAATTCCATTCAAATTTTCAGCAACAAAGTGTCTGAACCAAATGTTATTAATATCATTACCTGTGAGGTTCCCACTGGGGAAGAAGGCCCAGAAGGAATATTGAATACCTTTCTTGAAGAGAAACCTTCAAGCTACAGTCAACAAGTAACGTTAGAGATGAATTAGTGGTATGATGATATATTGTCTTTGAGTGTTGGTTAAAATCAGAAACCATAATTCAAAATAAAATAAAATCAAGAAACCTTATCATCTTGGAAAGATAAATCAATCTCAGATATATCATCTTGAGCTTCAAGAATGGCTTTTAGGGGAGGAATCACGTCTTCTTCCATCATTTCTCTCAGCGGTTTTGCCACGGCTGCCTTCGCAGCTGCAGGTTTTGGTTTCTTTGCTGGAACGTCCACTGCTGAGTCTTCTTTTTCTTTTTCTTTCTTCTCAGTAGCAACTGTGAGAGAACAAGAATGTTAGTTTCCTCTGTTTTTGGTTTCCACCAACCAAACATTCTTTTTCACAAATTACCAGCAGAAGTGGAAGACTCTTGCACGGCACAACGCAATTGACTATCCTTTTTATTACCTAACTGATGCTGCAAAAGATACAAGACAGAATCTGTGTCAACTCAGCATACTCAGATTAGATACAAAAATCCATGGAAATCAAGACATTACAGACCAATGTTAATGGTGGAAACAATGAAGAGGATGAAAGAGTGGGGGTGAGTATAGAGATCCTAGAGCTGGTAGCTCCAAATGATCCTCCTGCTATTGTTGTCATCTTCAGGAAGAACACAGAAAATTGTAACTGATCTTCAACAACAACAGATGCGTTACACTTAGATTCTTCTCTCCATCTTCTGCCTCAGACTAAGTAGTAATGTTTTCCCTTTTTTGTGGAGTAAAGCGAAGAAGAGAAGAGAAGAGTGAATAAGACAAGACGCAAAAGCGAAAGAGGCTAATTCCAAGGGTTGTGTCAACCACTCATGAAAAGAGGATATACCATATTTTAATTACAAAATTTAAAAATCTGCATAAATATTTCCAATAATCTTTTGTGGTGAGTAGAAGACCAAGATAGCAGATTAATTGAATTTCTACGCTTAATCGGGTAGCCTCAACTACTACATTCAAGTCATAGCTAACCTCTTTCTGCAGATTATATATATGGATATAATTTAGCAACACTGGTTCTTAGTCTTGAGCCAGACGGAATTTCTTAGAAGATATCTAGCATTCCTTTAGGAGACTAATGTTTCCAACCTTTGTGAAGGACCATACACAAAAATTAGATGCGTCCTACCCACTTTTTTACATATGGGATAATACCAAACTTCTCTGCCTTTGCAGTAAGCTTTTTTCTTATGGAGAGGATATTATTTGCAATGTCATTGATGTAGAGAGATAAAGAAGTCGTTTACTTATGCCTCTCGCACCTAAAAGTATCCCTTTGGATTAGATCTGAGATTTATTATCCGGGATCCCGATCCGATCTGAATCCGCTCTAAAAATAAGATATTCAGAGTGTCCGAATCCGAATTCGTATAGTAAAATCTTGGAACCGTCCAAACTAGATATTTTAATTTTTTGTCCGGAAATCCGGATTCGTGTTTTAAAAATATATTAAAATTTTAATTTTATTAATAATTATAATTAATACATTGATATCTATATATATAATAAAAGCATATGTCATATATATATATATATTCATAATTTTTGTATAAATTTTAATTTATGTATTATTATTGTATTTTTTTAATATTTTGTATTTTTAAAAATTATTTTTCTAAACCCACATCTGGATACCTGCGGACATCATAATATTTAGGTGGATATCAGAAGCCCGGATATACAGATCCGTTCTACCCCTATTTGGATCCCATTTAAAAGGTTAAATAAGTAGCTAAGATTTAGAAAATTATGGTTATTGATTTGATTTTGTAAGGAATGAGATATGTTGATCCTAGAAACGATTTAAATGTCAGTGCACCAACAAAAAGCTACATTTTTACTTTTAAGTTTTACGATTTAGGATAGGAAAATTTTCTCAAATAGTTTTTTTTTCTAAGTTTTTATCCCAAATAGCACTCAAAAATAATCCAAATAGCTTTTTTATTTTAAAAATTTAAATATTTATTTTTATTTAAAAAAAATTAAAGTTCTCTTCCAAAATCTTAACTCATAACTCTAAACCTAAGTCTAGATTAGTTAATTTAAGAAGTATAAATGTATATTTATATTCTTTAATAAAACTCATTTTGATCATTTTTCTCATTAAAAATTATTTTGTGACAAAAACTTTGTTAAAGTTATCATATGATATTTTAGGATATATGGTTCGAAATTTTGAATTCGTATAACATAATAATTTGGTAGTATCACCAATTTTAAGTAGAGAAATTACCAAGAATAACATAAGTTAAGTATCACTTTGCAAAAATACACACTATCAAACAAATATTAACATCTAGGTTTACACTTTAGTGATTATTGTGTAGGGTTTAGTGTTAAAGGGGTGAGGTTGAATTTCTAAACTTTTTATAAATACTTAAAAAAAATAATTAAGTCTATTTTCATCAAAAAGTTAAGGTATTTTTGAAAAATAGTAATTTATTAAAGGTAAATTTGGTCGCGGGTCAAAGTGATACTTAAAAAAATTAATTAAGTTTATTTTCATCAAAGTGATATCAAAGTTATGGTAGAAATAAAATTTTCCCTTTTAATTATGGTTACATATTACTTTAATCTTTATAAGTGACACATATACTTTAAAATTAGAAGATGAATGAGTGTAAATGTATATTTTGAAGTAATTGAAATGTGTGATTTATTGATTAAATACAATTCACATAAGAGAGTAGTTCTATTGTGCGACTATTTTGCAACTAATTAATACTATTTATCAATATTGTGAAAATAATAAGGGGAATTTTCAATTATAGTATAAGTTTGATACCACTTTTCAAATTTACCTTTAGTTAATGAAAATTTTCAAAAATAATTTTAATTTATAATGAAAATAAACTAAACTAATTTTTCTAAATATTTAAAACATTTAGAAATTCAACCCCGCCCCACTAAACCCTAAACAATAATCACTAAAATGTAAACCCAAATGTTAATATAATTTTGATTGAAGGTATTTGCAAAATGGTACTTATCTTGTGATATTCTTAGCAATTTCTTAAATAATATTTACCAATACAACAATTTAAATAAAATACATTAATAATACTTATATAATATATATGTTGATCATTTATTTCCATGTATAAATATGTCATATATTTATGATTTATTTTGTGTAAATACAAACTCGATCCAAATGAAAATTGGATGCCACCATTTATTTTGTGTAATTATAATACTTAAGGGGGCACCTTTGTCTTCTCCACCATTATCTAGTCTAAAATTTTTGATTTGACATTGTTCTAATATCCTATATTTAGATTTAATCAAAGTTAGCTAAGTATATTTCAATTTTCTTCTATGAAAGTTACAAAGTATTTATAGTTTTCTCTAGATACACAAGGTGTCGTCCAAACGTCAAAGTGCACAAGATTAAAGCAATGATCATAAGTAGTTATAGATTTAGTAAAAATCACTTTCCTTGTTTGCCAAGAATACAAGCTTCACAACTTTCATTTCTAAAAGATAGATTAGGCAACATCAATCCCAAGGGACAAGAATGAGGGTGACTTAATCTATCATGTCATGATACGTAATTAGCTGAAACATGAAGGGAACTAAAGAAGTAGGTAAATCAGATTTAAGGTTGGTGTCTGCAAGCACATCTAGTCCCTTTGCTCACACCCTTTTCAAACACCTTACTAGTTTTAATATCCTGAAAGTGAACATCATTAAACATAAAAATAATTGTGCAATTGTGATTAGTAGTGGTCTTCTTAACATAAAGTAAGTTAGAAGCAGATGTGGGTATGTAAAATGTTTTAGACTCTTTTCCAAACAGTTTCAGGTTCCCTACACCTCTAATATGTAGCATATTAACATTTTCAATCACAACATCGCATAAGGCAGTTTCCATAATGCTAATGAGACTAGAATTCTTCATCATATGATGGGATACTCCTAAATCTACAATCAAGGGTTTATCAGCTTATAATGCATCTAAAATTTATTACTAACGTTACCAGAGTTTGCATTGAGTACTTTGATGAACGTCTCAATGTGTGACTTACGGATGAAGACATCATCAGTAGGAAGCTGAGAAGTAGCTCCCACAACATGAGAAATAAACACCATAGCGTGGCTTCATGAGTCCTTGCTTCATGAGCTCTAGTTTGACTGAACTTGGAGGGTGGCCTGGAATGTGGATGGAGTATCCAACAATTTCTCTTGGAGTGGCATGGTTTCTTACAGTGCTCACAAGTAATACACATATCTCCTTGCTTGTTGGAGCCATCTGGTTTGAAGAACACCTTGTTAGCAGTAGCTTCTTCAACTTTCTCAACCTTGTTGGCTATGATTAGTTCTCATTTTCGACAAAACAGTCCCCAATGAGCTTTGCTCATTTTGGATTTGAGTACACTACTACAAGGTTTGGCAGCTTCTTTGCCTTTAAAATATGCTTGATTAGATCATTGAAGGCTGGGTTAAAAGTGAGGAGCATACCAATGACTTTTTCTTGCTCACCCCTCTCATTCAAAATGGATGGGTCAATGGTGCTTTGTCTCAACATCTATAACTCTGCCAAAGGGCTCTAAACTTCCCAAAATCCTGGGTAAAATCCGTGTCATCCTGGTTCAGGCTGTTTAGAGCCTTCTTCACCTCAAAGACCCAACTAATTTTGGATATGCTTCCATAAAACTTTTGCAAAGTATTCCATAGCTCATTTCTGATTTCACAGTAAGAATATGCCTCCATTATAGGAACATGAAGTGAAGCTTTGGATAACAGACAGTACCATGAGGTCTTTTTGACTCTATTTGCCTTCATGTACACCACAATATCATTTCCATTTTCTCCTTCAGTGATTTGATTTAGGAATTCTCATAAAGTGATGTTACCCCATAAGCCTCTTCCACCAAAGACATTCTTCACATCTTTGACCATAGGAGGTAATTAACCCCTTTCAAGATCAAAGATATGGTCACCATCTTTGAGTTCTCCATTTTTCTTGGCTATGGACCGTTGGACAATAGACTAAACTCACAAGAATTTTAAAATTTTGAAACTCGAATAGAGAGGAACCAAGGGAACCTCTCACAAACTAGGAACCAGAAGTAATCGAGAAGAAATCAGGTGCTGGTGTAAGCAGAACCAAGAGAAACAACTTCAAATCCATTGGATAAAAGAGTTTTCCTGGTGAGAAATTTGAAAATGAAATCGACAAAAAGAAAGAGTAAAGGGTTTCGATGTTGCAAAAGAAACTAAGTGTACAGGAGCTAAAGAGTTTTGATATCATGTTAGAAATTGAAGGAACACTAAAGAACATCTCAAGAATAAGTGAGTGTGTGTGTGTGTGTGTGTGTGTGTGTGTGTGAGAGAGAGAGAGAGAGAGAGAGAGAGAGAGAGAGAGTAAAAAAGGGTTTTATTTTCCTTAAACTTGTGATTTTTTACTAAAAACATATTTAAGCAAAACTAATCTAGATCTGGATAAGAAATATAATAGTAAACAAAGGGACTGAAACAAGACCAGAGGGGATCACTCCCAAAGACTCCAAGATTCAAATTCAAATGGTTTCTCTTGCCTCCAACGGTCGTGTGGATGGGTCAGCTATGGATGGATTGGTAACATTTGCCTACTTTTTTCATGGAACCATCAAATTTTCATTTAAATAAGAAAAAATGTTATTATGCGAGCATTATCAAAATTAACGCACCGCTTGTCGCACGATATGAAGCTCACGGGCCGAGTGAGCGGGTTTGAGAGACCTATTTGCCGTGGGCGATCGTGGCGTTTACAAGTGGTATAAGAGCTGCTTAGCCATCCTAGTTTTGACCCGAGAGGCGTCTTGAGACTTGTCGTGGTGCTCTTTGGGTGGAAAAACTAGGATTGTAACATCCCGATTTATGGTATATGTAAAAAAACTTAAGAGAATTGATTTAGCTACATATGTTACCAAAGTGCACTTAATTTTTCCGACACACATCCATTAGAACTCCGAGTTACGCGTGCTTGTGTTGGAGTAGTGGAAGAAATAGAATAGTAAACAAAGGGACTGACACAAGACCAGAGGGGATCACTCCCAAAGACTCCAAGATTCAAATTCAAATGGTTTCTCTAGCCTCCAACAGTCGTGTGGATGGGTTGCCGTGGATGGGTCAGCTATGGATGGGTTTGTAACATTTGCCTACTTTTTCATGGAACCATCAAATTTTCATTTAAATAAGAAAAATGTTATTCTGCGAGCATTATCAAAATGAATGCACCGCTTGTCGCACGGTATGAAGCTCACAGGCCGAGTGAGCGGGCTTGAGAGACCTATTAGCCGTGGGCGATCTTGGCGTTTACAATTGGTATAAGAGCTGCTTAGCCATCCTAGTTTTGACCCGCGAGGCGTCTTGAGACTTGTCGTGGTGCTTTTTCAGTGGGGTGAATTATAACATCCCGATTTATGGTATATGTGAAAAAACTTAAGAGAATTTATTTAGCTAGATATGTTATCAACGTGCGTTTAATTTTTTCCGGTACAAATCCATTAGAACTCCGAGTTAGCGTGCTTGTGTCGGAGTAGTGGAAGGATAGATGACCTATCGGAAAGTGATTCGCGATATCGTACGAGTGAGGCCAAAGCACGGAGAAAGGTCAGGTGGTAATTGCACGGTCGGTAAACAAGTCTTTCGAACATCATAAAAGCAAATTACTGCCTTTCGCACGAAATGGGGCCCACGAACCGAGTGAAGTAGCGTCGGAAACCCATTAGTCGTTGATGGCGGAGAGTTACTGAATATTTATATAATTCAAGAATTCTCATTTCACCAAATTCCCATTTACACAAAACTATTTTGCATGGTTATCACTCCTACGTTTGCTCTGCAAAAAGTAACAGTCTTCCACGTAGTGATTCTCTTTAAATTACAATACCCCTTTTGGAAAAAAAAACTTTCTAGAAACTTGTGGTGGGGGTTCTGTAAGGATCTAAATGAGTTTCTTGTCAAATCTCCTGATTAGAAATAATTATCTTAAGAATTTTAAAAGTCAAACCCGTATCGTCATATACGTTAATTGAGAAGTAATTAAGTGACTTTTTCTGGCGAGTCAATCATTAGTAAAGTTTTTAAAAAATTGTTAATATTTTATTGGTCGATGATTTTTAATTATTAATTATTTTAATTAGACCTAAAATTATTTTAGGTAAATCAATAACTAGTTAACATCACTTTCCAAATAATTTAAATGATATAACAAACAATAATTTATGGTAACTAATTATCAAAACTATAGAAAGAATAATAACGTTTGATTAATTCTTTTTTTATATTTATAAACTATATAAAATAATGAACAGTTATTTTAGGGTTATTTGCAAAAGTGATTCAAAATTCCAACTCAATGCAAAAATAACCACTATTTTTTTGGAACTTTCATTTGTCTTATTGACCCTAAATTTTTGAGTTATTCACAACAATACATTGCTTTTTTTTTAAAAAAAAAATAAGTCTTTTACTTTTTCATCCTCATCTTCACCAAATATTTACAATACTTCCATTGCCATCAATCCCCCAACTACCATGAACAACCAATTTGAAGGTATTAATGACAAAAAAAAAGAATTTTTCTCTTACTATCTCATTTGTTGTGCACTCAAACCACATGTCTTTCACTTTCCTTAAAAATTCATTCAAAAAATCCCAAGAATTTTATTCCAAACTTTGTAATGTTCATAGAGACGTCAAACCTCATGTATCTTGGTCATTAACGGATTGGTAGCTTGAGTATTGAAGTTCTGTGTGCTTGGAGAAGCCTAAGCAAGTCATCTGACGGTCCAAAGTATGAAATCGATATTTGTTTTTCAGATCTGTTCGCGAAGAAGACTTCTAAAGAAGTCTTCTGGTCAATGCATAAGTTAGTTTGCAATTGACATTCTGCGTGTTTTGACTAGAAGACTTCCCCAGCAGTCTTCTAACTTTCCTTTGATTACAAAAAAAGGAGAACCGAGAAGACTTCTCTACAAGTCTTCTCGGATAAACATATTGGTTTTGCAATTGACTAAAATTTGTCAGAAATTTTGACTTTTGTAGAAGACTTCCCTAGAGGTCTTCTAGCGGAAGATATCTAGGGAAGTCTTCTTTTCTATAACATGAAGTCTTCTCAGCGTCGCCAGAAGTCTCCCTGGGTTACTTTTGCATTTGAGAATTAATAGTAAAACATTAAATATTAAAGAGAAGACTTCTCTGGAAGACTTCTCTAGAAGTCTCTCAAGTTTTATTCGGAGTTTTTGGTCAAACATTTGATAACGAGAGAAGACTTCATAAGAGGTTTACCGCCATAAGACTTCTCGAGAAGTCTTCTCATTAATATTTATGTTTTCTATTAATTTTCAATTGCAAAAGTAACCTAGACAGACTTCTGGCGACGCTGAGAAGACTTCATGTTATAAAAAAAAGACTTCCTTAAAAGTCTTAAGCTAGAAGGCAAATTTTTGCAATTGTAAATTTACAAAGGAATTTATCAACTACAAAAGTCAAATTTCTGACAAATTTTGGTCAATTGCAAAACCAACTTTTTTATCCGAGAAGACTTCTAGGAAGTCTTCTCTAGGAATTTTGAGCATTTTTCACAATTCAAAAGTAAGCCAATATTTGCAAAGGAAGACTTCTCAAGATGTCTTCTACAGAGTAGACTTCTAGAGAAGTCTTCCTTCGTAAATTTACAATTGCAAAAATGACCTAAACGGAAGACTTCTTTAGAAGTCTTCTCTAGGGATGACTTCCTTAGAATTTTTCTCTAGGGAAGACTTCTTAAGAAGTCTTCTACGTCAATCTTTATTAAACTTCAATTTTCTCAAAACTCGAAAGGAATTTTAATATTTTTTTTGTTAATTAATGTGTATTAGTCAATATTGGGGCTCCTGAGTGAAATTCATAACTAAAATGATGATAATTATGACGTTACAGAATTTTTATTTTTATTAATGTTCCTAGCTAAACGTAGAAGACTTCTTAAGAAGTCTTTCGTGAGAAGACTTACGGAAGACTTAAGAAGTCTTCCGTAAGAAAACTTACAGAAGACTTCTTAACAAGTTTTCTCTGTATATTTTTAATATGATTATTTTTTGTGTTTGCTAATGTGTTTTAATATGATTTTTTCAGATGATGCTTCAGTTACCTGTTGTTTACGGAGAATGGTTGGTGAAAGATAATTCTTGGGATTTTGTGGTTGATAATGTCAAAGGAGCGAGAATGTTCTTTTTGAGTGATGGTTGTACACATGATGAACTTGTTGAAATGGCTGTAGAAAATTTTAAGTTGGATAAGAACGCAGAGGTTGTGGATTTAACTTACTTGTTACCAGACGCACTAATACAACAAATAGCTCCTGATACTCCTCCTATTCATGTTACAAGTGATAGACAAGTTCAGAACTTGATCAAGATAAGTAAAACACATGTTGTACGTCTTTGTGTATCAAGCCGAGGCAGGATGAGGAATGTTAATGATGTCAACGCTGAAGGAAACCTAGCTTTGAAGGAGAAGAAGAAAATGGAGGGGAAGAAGAAAATGAAGTGGAAGATGATGATAATTTGCTCAGTCATATAATTATGAGGAGGAGAAGTATGTTGCTGAAAGTGGATGATGAGTTTGGAGCTTACAGTGAGTATGGAAGAGTTAAGGAAGAGGAAGAGGAAGAAGATATATGTTTGAGAATTTCAAAGAGCTGTACGCTATGAAGGAGAAACTCGATTTGGATAGTTGACACCAATATCTATGTCAGCCAGAGTTTTCAGTGAAACAGCATGGTTTCAGAGTTGCGGTTGACAACAGTAAGCATAATTCTCTCTTCAAAATATACAACGACGCACTAAAACTCTACTTGTAGCAAATCGCTCGTGTTCATCACGGGTGCAAATAAGAACGCTTAGAGCGAGTGTGAAACATGGACAAACACGTTTTGGGTAACAAGTATCGTGAAGACTCATACATATATTTGTGTCTGACGATCGGACTCACCTAGCAAACGTTTTACTCGCGAAGTATGTTGGTCAGCTTTTTCTAGATCGCGTGTTGGGAATCATTGATAGGTTAAATCCGAAGCATATCCAAGATGCAATGATGGAATCATGTTGGCATGACTCAGATTACATCCATTCATACATGAGCATTGGTTAGCATGCTAAAAATTGGTAAGAGTAATCAGGAGAAGATGGTTGAGAGGGCTGCCTTCATTTTGGAGCAATCACGTTAGAAATTCGGGTTCTAAGACTATTATAGTAATTGATGCTGAGTAAAGATTTAAAGTATCTATTTAAATCATTGGAGCTTTATTGCTGGTTTTCATATCAGAGAAGGGTCATCGTGTTGGATGGACACACACTCACGTGGGAAAGTATGAAGGTGGTTATTAGTTGGCAGCTGAGTTGAGATTGTCTAATTATGGTAAATACTGTTGTCTCATTAATTGGTGAGTTGAGCTGTCTAATATGGTATAATAATGTTGTCCAGATGGTGATGTGCTTGTTTGGATGGACACCCAAATAGCACCTCGCAATGATCATCTCTTGAAGTCACTGGCGCATTAAATATCATACGATCTGATCCCCAAATCTATTTTGTTTGGCAAAATTTGGGTAGTAACGCCAGCATAATAAATCTCCAACTCCCTGCAGGGAGAGCCTTCCTAACCTTTTTATATTCGGCTTGAACCTCTTAAATTAATGGGGATTGAACGCCAAATTCGCTAAACACATGATAGAATCAAAGCCTCTCGGCTCCAAAGTACCTAGATGCGTATGAAACGCTGCATCAGTAAATTGATGATAACCATTCCCATTAGCTGCAGTTGAAACATACAAGTCAGAAGATCAAGAAAAACATAACAAGTCAGAAGACTTCAAGAAAGACATCCTCCGAAAGCACTTCCAAAAGACTTTTCCGTAAGACTTACAAAAGACTCCAAGAACTTACAGAAAGACTTTCAGAAGACGTCCTACAGAAGACTTCCCAAAGACGTCCTCCATGAAGACCTTCCAGAAGACTTCAAGAAAGAAATCCTCCGAAAGACTCCAGAAGACTCGGGGAAGACTTACCAGAAAACTTCCAGAAGACTTCAGAACAACGTCCCACCGGAAGACTTCCAGAATACTTCAAGAAGACTTCAAGAAGACACCTCCGGAGTACTTACAGAAGACTTCAGAAGACTTCCCAAGTAACCTTAAAAGTCTTACCGGAGTCGTAGAGCCATTTTAGGGGTTGTTCGGATGGTGTGAATACCAACAGACTTGGCCTCGGTGTCTTTTATCAAAGCTATTTATTGATTCCTGAAAACAGCAAAACTAGATCAACAAACAACAATAACCAACTTAATGTTTCTGTGGGAGATTTAATACTTACAGATCTTTTTTTCAAAAATCAGATTAAGCAAACTCATTGTTCTCTGTCAACGGGAGCAAATGATCATTCACGCCAAGACGAGCCTTTCTTGTTCGGTACGATCACTTGGATGTGTGTTGCCCCTGATAAGGAGACGGTTGTGATGCAACAAGCTTTATCTCGCTCACTCTTTACCCTGAGGAAGCCAAATGGGTAGCATCTTTTTTACCTAGCGCTCTCTTCTCCCTATCTCAAGTCTGATTTATTGGTTACTTTTGTCCATAATGACTACACTTGGATCTCCACCTCCGGGACCCGAGGTGCATTGATACTATTCATTTGTTTTGGTCGTGTCTTGTTCAACTTCTTGATTTCTTCCCATTCCAAAACTCTCACTCTGCTAATTTCGAGTTCAATCCAACATAAAATTACTTACAAAGATTCCAATCAACAATGAAACACTGTACCATCCCAATCAACAAATAAACAAAATCATAACTAAAATATCAACTTCACTTCTTTTTAGTATTCCTCTTCATTTTGATTTGGGCGAGGTTTCAGTACTCAACCCCTAGTTCGTGCGAGCCTTTCCGGTTCTGAAACTGTGAGTTAGTTCATTGTGGTTTGATTTCCTCACTTATTCTATTCTCACAGCTTCAATCCTATCGGAAAGAGCTTGATCTTCTTAGGCATTGCCAAACCCATCAGCCATAATTCGTAATGTTCTTGAAACTTTGTTGAAGATTTCTTCTTAACCCCACTCCACGAAACATAAGTCTCAGTACGAGCTCATAACGGAACCTCGAAGGAGAGTTCAGAGACTGTACAGAAGTTTCTTCCAAGGGTCTTTTTTCTTCCTTGAAAGGAAGCTCAGGAGATCATCCTTAAAATGATAACCTTGGTTGGTCCACGGCTAGTACGCATGGTCTGCCCAGCATATGCCCCACTTCATCTTACCTACACCAACCAACAGAATAGAAGATTCAACGAGGTTTCAAATCTGCCAATGGTGTTTCATTGGACCACTGAGGGAGACATTCACCATCTCCTTCACACAAGGTTCCACCACGCGAGTCTGAAAGAAAGTAATGAATTCAAGTAGATACTGAGACTATAATCACTATCATACTAGTTGAATAATCCAGACATACCTGTGTGCAAATCAATCTTTGATAAATTTTCGTCCTTTAGTCCTTAGTAAATGCTAGAAAAATCAGGCTAGTTTGTTTCGTATGGGTTTCCATACTCGCGCAGCAAGGTCGGCAGACGAATTAGATCGACTTGGAGTACTTGAAGCAAACCATCCAATGTATAAGATTTTGTCAAATCATTAGCTTGCACAGAGTCCATAAGAACTTAAACGTCATCTCCCCATGGTAGCTCAAAGTTCTAGATTCTCACTAGCCTGGCAGGACTAGGCCCGTGTAGTGGATGTGGACTTTCATCCCTTCATGAATGCATGTGTTGTATGACTAGGGTATCTCAGCCTCATGCGTCATCAACGACGTGTCCCACATCTTGCCCACACGCCGCACTATTTGATGGGAGCTTGGATCCATAATCGTATCAACACCCATCACTCCCAGAACCGATCAACTCCTCTGTAGCCCTACATGAGGAATTATCCACGCTCAACATACGTCGCATCGCTTAAGCCCGGTGAAATTTTCAACTCCATGAGTGAAAAACTACGGGCTTGAACAAATGAGCTCTAAAGCTCTACTTTCTTCTTGACATCATAGCTGAACACAAGCATATAAAAACCAGCGTAGACGCCCAATTCCAAAGTCAAGCTCCCAAAAACATTATGAAGACTCCCAACCTATGAGTTCTTCCGCTCCTCCATTCATCAGCATGAGATTACAACATTGAAGTAATATGGGGTCATAAGTATGATATCTCAATGCTCTTCATATGGGAAATGGCTTTTCCCCTAGGGTGAACAACTCTTCGGGAGTTCTCCGTAATTCCATTTATATATGCAAACAATGACAAACAACATCGTCAAACAGAAAACAAACACACCAAGATTTCTATACTAACTCCAGACTGTGAAGACTTTGGAAGACTACGGAAGACTTTTGGAAGGACTTACGAAAGACTTTCGGAAGACTTCGGAAGACTTACGGAAGACTTACCGAGAGACTTACGGAAGACTTCATGGAAGATTAACGGAAGACTTCATGGAAAGACTTACGGAGACTTCATGGAAAGCTTACGGAAGACTCATGGAAGACTCGAAGACTTCATGGAAGACTTTCGAATGGCTCCATGAATCTTCCGATGACTTCCAGAAGTCAGATGACTACCATTGAATAAACACTTACAAGAGACTTCATGAAGAACTTACGGGTGATTTCCCATGAAGACTTACGGCAAGTTCCGGGAGACTTCACGGACAAATGGGTCAATTTGAGGTCAGAAAAAAAGAAAAAAA
>CAJHQP010008811.1:0-25126 GCA_905132765.1 Moricandia arvensis
CCTCATTTATCTATTTAAAGACCCTCTTGGGCGATTGTAAACATTAAGGGAGTAAGGGGGAAAACCCCTCTCCACTTCAGAAATAAAGCTTGTTGTGTTCTTGATTCGAATCCCTCTCAAGTCTTCCCCTTTCTTAGTCTTTTAATATCTCTTAGTCTCTCTTAGTCTCTGATTCTGATTCAAGTTCACGCAAGTAAACCAGAACCCTTTCTCTTCATCATTTCGTGTTCATCATTGCCTTAAAGGCTTGTTCATCACACACAAACCCAGATCCACATACTCTGGAGAAAATCCAACAACCTACACCAACACCAGATGCATCACATTCTATTTCAAATGTTTTAGAAAAGTCAGGGAGAGACAGAACTGGTGAATTGGTGAGTTTCTCCTTTAAATTTTGGAATGCTTCTTCCTGGGCTTGTTCCCACTTGAACCCCACGTTTTTCTTGATCACTTCAGTGAGTGGTGCAGCCAAGGTACTGAAATCTTTGACAAATCTTCTATAGAATCCGGCTAGACCATGAAAGCTTCTCACTTCTCCAACTGTTTTGGGGCTTGGCCAGTCTTTAATAGCTTTGATCTTGTCTTCATCAACCTTGATGCCATCTGCACTCACAACAAAACCTAAAAAGACAAGGTTATCTGCTCCAAAGGTACATTTCTTTAAATTAGCAAACAATGACTCTGCTCTAAGCACTTCTAGAACCTTTCTAAGATGCTCAACATGTTCATTCAAGTTCTTGCTGTAAATCAGAATATCATCAAAGTAAACCACAACAAAATGACCAATGAATGCTCTCAGAACATGATTCATTAACCTCATGAAAGTGCTAGGTGCATTAGTTAACCCAAATGGCATTACTAACCATTCATATAATCCCTGTTTCGTTTTAAAGGCAGTTTTCCACTCATCACCTTCTTTCATTCTAATCTGGTGATACCCACTTTTTAAATCTACTTTAGAAAAGATGCTTGAGCCATGCAATTCATCAAGCATATCATCTAGCCTAGGAATGGGATGTCTATACTTTACAGTGATATTATTGATGGCTCTGCAATCGACACACATTCTCCAACTCCCATCTTTCTTTGGCACAAGTAAGACTGGTACTGCACATGGGCTCATGCTCTCACGTATGTGTCCTTTGTCCATAAGCTCAGTGACTTGTTTCTGTAGTTCCTTTGTCTCCAAAGGATTGGTTCTATAGGCTGGCTTGTTTGGCAGTGAAGCTCCTGGTATGAAATCAATTTGGTGCTCTACTCCTCTAATAGGTGGTAAGCCTTGGGGAGCTTCTTCTGGAAATACATCACTGAATTCCTGCAAAAGAAATTGTATATTTCTAGGAAGATCCTGCACTGGCTTTGTTATATTAAAACATTCTTTAAATACAATCAGCAAGTGAGGTAAGGGACTTCCCTTTGGTTGAATCAACAGATTGGCAGGCTGTTTGATCTTGGATTCTGTAGAAGCTTTATTTCTCTTTAAGGCTATCTGATCTAGATGAACTTCCTGTGGTGTTAAGGGAACCAAGACAGTCTTCTTTCCCTTGAATTCAAACGAGTATCTATTGGTGAATCCATCATGAATGGTTCTCCTGTCGGATTGCCAAGGTCTTCCAAGTAATATGTGTCCAGCATCCATTGGTAGGACATCACACAGTACCTCATCTTCATACTTTCCAATAGACAATGGTATCTTGACTTGATGTTTCACCTCCAGCTCACCTTCATCATTAAGCCATTGTAGTTTATAAGCTGTTGGTCTCTTTATGATCTTAAGGCCAAGTTTTTCCACTATAGTTTCACTTGCAGCATTGGTACAGCTTCCTCCATCTATTACCAAACTGCACACCTTTCCTTGGACTATGCAACGAGTATGGAACAGATTCTCTCTTTGCTCATCACCAACTGTCTTAGTTTGCAGATTCAAGGTTCTTCTGGTGACAAGTAATTCTCCTTTAGCTGGCAGCTCCACACGTTCCTCTTCAGAGTCAGACTGTCTTTCTTCTTCTGATTCAATTTCTCCATTCTCTCTAATGAGTATTACCCTCTTGTTGGAACAGCTACTGGCATAGTGACCATAACCCTTACACTTGTAACACTGTATGTCTCTGGTTTTGGTTGCAGTGGCTACTTCCTTGCCTTTTAAACTCTGCTCTTCCACTTTAGGCTTGGTGAAAGATTTGAACTCTCTGCTCTTGTCGTCCTTTTGGTAGTGTGGCTTGCTGACTCCATAGTTAGGCTTGTAATTCCTTCTTTTTATCTGCTGTTCAAACATAACAGCCTTGTGTAGAAGTTCCTCCATCTCTACATAATGATGAACTTCCAATCTGTCAATGATTTCTCTGTTTAGCCCTCCCATGAATCTAGCCATAGTTGCTTCTCTATCCTCTTGAATATCAGCTCTCAGCATAAGAGTTTCCAATTCTTTGTAGTATTCTTCAACTGATCTACTCCCTTGAGACAGTGTTCTGAGCTTGAAATGCAGTTCCCTGTGGTAATGGCTTGGTACAAATCTCTTCCTCATGATTACCTTCATCTGATTCCAGGTTTCAACAGGGAAGTCTCCGGCTCTTCTTCTTGCTGTAACAAGGCTATCCCACCAACTCAGAGCATAATCTTTGAACTCTGTAGGAGCAAGCTTCAGTTTGTACTCTTGAGTATAGTCTCTGCAGTTGAACACAAGTTCTATCTTCTTTTCCCATTCTAGATACTCTTCTGGATCAGCAGTGCCTTTGAACTCAGGAATCTTTAGTTTCAAACCACCCAGAGGGTCATTGGTTTGTTGCCTTTCTTCTCTGTCACGCCTTTGTTCATTAGCTTGTGGTCTGTCTTCTCTGTCACGTCTCCTCCTTCTGGAGCCACTGGATCGATTTGCTTGGCTGTAATAGCTTTCTGTAGCAGACTGGTTTGGACTCCTCCTGGATCTCTCACGTTCTGAAGGAACAACCTCAGCTCTGAAGTTTTCGAGTTTCTGATCCATCAAAGCTGACATCCTTGCAGTCAAAGCATCAAGCATCAGTTGATTCATTCCAGTATTCTGATTGCTTTCTTCCTCCATGGTTCCTGCAAATTACAAACACAATAACCAGTAAAGAGTTCACAGAAACAGATTACTGCAAACAGAGAATAAAATTTTCAGAGATATATTACTGCAACAGAGATCAATAGATTCGAAACTACAGAACAGGATACTATAATCAAGGATCAATGGAATTGAAATCAAGGATCTTTTTACTGTAAACAAAGATCAACAGCCAAGAAATTACAGAAACAGTTTTCTGCAAACAGAATATCACAGAAACAGACTCAATGATCTCTATGAACCCTAAAACGATTTCTGAAATAAAATTTCGATTAGGAACAGATTCAGCACTGGATTTAGGTAGATTAGACTCAGATAAACACGATTCTAACAGGATTTTAGACTTAGAATAGATTCGATCAGAGAAGGTGAAAAGTCTAAAAACTGCAGAATCAAATTGATACAACCTGATGATGGAGATCTGCTCTGATACCACTTAATATGATCCTAGGTGAGAGGATCACGTCCCTGAATGCTCTCCAACGATTGTGATGATGAAACAAGTAAAGGATTGAGTTGATACTTCTAAGAGTTGCGGAAAAGGCTCTTAGACTATCTAGGTTTGCTTGTAATGTAAGGATGAAGATCCGAAATACACTTAAACAAGCTTTGATCAAACAAGTTTCAGAGAAAGTTTTTTTGATAGAAAGTTTGATGATCTTATTGATCATTTTCGTCCATAATATATAGAGAAGAAGACTGTACATGCACAGCTTCTTGGAAACACACAAAACAATTAAAACAACGACTGAGTTTAAATTTGAAAATAAGGAAAAGGCTCCTAAGAGAGTTCTGGACGAAAATAGGATAGAAATGGGATAGAAATGGGCTTAGCTTCATCAAGAGGCTTTTGTATGAGTGTTGTGTCCAAGCCTCATTAAAAACCTAAGTTCAGAAAACCCAAATGGGACAAAACCAAACAAAGGAAAAGAGTGCAAGTCACAACACCTCTCTTGATGAATGTCTTAGATGGCTTGAATCACAACCAGTGTGGTTGGATAAGCACAATCTAGACTGCCCTGGATAGTGTATAAGAGTTAGTTAAGAGCTTGTTGGAATCTTGCTTTCTTGGATCTTGTCATTGGACCAAGTGGCACGTCTAGGTCCTTGTCCTTTGTTTCCTCAGGTTCAAGCTGGTCTTCAGTTCCATCTTTCTCTTCTTTAAGCTTTGGTTCAAGCTGTTCCATCTCCTCAGTTCCTTTGCTGGTCAGGATCATATCACCACCCTATACCTAGATTAGATGATATGCTTGATGAATTACATGGTTCTTGCATCTTCTCTAAGATAGATTTAAAAAGTGGATATCATCAGATTAGGATGAAAGAAGGAGATGAGTGGAAAACTGCATTTAAGACTAAGCATGGATTATATGAGTGGTTAGTTATGCCATTTGGATTGACAAATGCACCTAGTACATTCATGAGGTTAATGAATCATGTTCTTAGATAATTCATAGGCATTTTTTGGTGCGACCTGGATCAGCTTCAAATCTATGCTCTGGAAGTCAATACACGTCTCAGAAAGAATATGGGCCATAGCACAGCTTAATGGGTTTATTGGAGAGCTTATTGGGCTTATTCATGAGGTATTGGACCGACAGAAGGCTGTGGGCCTTGATGAGCCCTTTATAAAGATAGCAATGACTATGGACCAACATGGACGTATATTATTCAACCTGATTGACCAAGGAAATGATGGAAGGAAGCTGGTTGGACAGGAAAAGAAATGGATGGTCTGGCATGATCGAGAAATGGACCGGTCAAACCGACATGGCCGAGAAATGAGTTGGAAATGGAAGATGAAGAACCAGAGCTGGAAATGGATTATCAGGAGTATTTGCATCAGCCAAATGGGCTTAAGGAGGTACTTGGTCGTAGCAGAAACAAGATGGATTGAGCCCAAGAAAGAGTTGTTCGAAAAAGGCCTTTATCGGCCCAAAAAGCGGAAAGACAAGCCAGCTTGGATTATGATTGGGCCAAGAAGATTAAGCACGTCTCATATGGTTTATTTTAAGTTTATTTATGATTTTTATTAAGTGTAAACCAATTGCAATTGGGTTTAGGGTTAGTAAACCAATTAGGAATAGGTTTAGACTAAACCAACTTGGTTTAGGTTTAGGGTTTTTTTAGCTTAGGATTTCGTTTTCTTCTTTCTTATTTATGTAGCCACGAGCCTCCATGTAAAAAATCAACCATTATTCAATAAACTTAAGCTTTGGCTCAAACAAATCGTCTCTTAGGAGACTTCTCTATTCTTGTTCACGTTGGTGAGCAGTTTAATATCACACTAAGGAAGAGTTAAACCTTCTGTGATCCATCCTAGACATCAAGCAGGACGCCCCTGTGTCTTAGGAGTAGCTAAACATCTTTGGAGCATCTCATAGTTCTAAGGAGAAGACCATCTCCATCATCTATCATTCATCCACGCCCCCTTCAAGTGATCCAGGGAGAGACAGCCATTCCAGGGCCGTACCATTTTTGTTGTTGTGTACTTTGATGATATCTTAGTATATAGCAAGACCTTAGAAGATCATATAGAACATCTTAAGGCTGTCCTAAATGTGTTGAGAAATGAGAAACTCTTTGCCAACTTGAAGAAGTGCACTTTTTGCACAGATAACTTGGTTTTTCTAGGCTTTGTTGTGAGTGGAGATGGAGTTAAGGTGGACGAGGAGAAGATCAAAGTCATCAAGGACTGGCCGAGCCCAACCACAATAAGAGAAGTTAGAAGTTTCCATGGGCTTGCTGGGTTCTATAGGCATTCTGTGAGAGACTTTAGCACCATTGCAGCTCCATTAACTGAAGTAATCAAGAAGGATGTGGGATTCAAATGGGGAGAAGCACAAGAAGCCGCATTCCAAACCCTTAAAGAGAAGCTTACTCAATCACCTCTCTTAATGCTCCCTGAATTTACTAAAACCTTTGAAATAGAATGTGATGCCTCAGGGATTGGAATTGGTGCTGTGTTGATGCAGGATAGGAAACCCATTGCCTACTTCAGTGAAAAGCTTGGGGGAGCCACTCTCAACTATGCAACCGTACAGTCCGTACGGTCCGTACCGTCCGTACACTTGACCCGGAATTTGCACATCCTCCCTTTGATCCCAAACTCCATCCTAAACCCTTTAAACCTCCTCTCTTTATTACCTCAGATCAACACTCCCCCTCAAGCTTGACCATGTGGAACAAGTCAAGATTGGAATGCTTTGAGCTCCCCCTCATTAAAAACCTCACCAAAGAGAAAAACCTTTGTGGGATAAAACCCTTTGATGAGGGAAAAAGAGTGGAGACCCCATAGCGAGGGGATTAGTTGTCTGGTAAGAGGTCAATGAGTCCTAATCTAGTATGAATAGACTCAATGACCTTCTGCCTTGCAGCCTTAGTGAAGACATCCGCCAACTGATCCTCACTCCTTGTGTAACATGGCAATATCTCTCCAAGACCAATCATTTGCCTCACCTTGTGGCAATCGACTTCAATGTGCTTGGTCCTTTCATGGAACACCGAGTTGGTTGCAATGTGGATAGCCGCCTGATTGTCACAATGCATAGTCATTGGTGTGGCTTGCTCTACTCCTAGATGCTTCAATATTCCTTTGATCCACACCAATTCATTTGTCATCTTCAACATGGCTCTGTACTCAGCTTCAGCACTTGAACACGAGACCACTTTCTGCTTCTTGCTCTTCCAAGTAACCAGGTTCCCTCCAATGAAGGTGCAATAGCCTGTAGTGGACTTCCTGTCAGCTCGGTCTCCTGCCCAATCTGCATCACAGTAACCCACCACTTCAGTGCTCTCATTGCACCCCATCCATATTCCTTGGCCTGGTGATCCATTCAGATAGCTTAGGATCCGTTCCACCATCCTCCAGTGATGTTCCCTTGGTTCTTGCATGTGCTGGCTCACCTGGTTCACAGCAAAACAGATATCAGGACGAGTAATCGTTAAGTAGATTAGCTTACCAACCATCCTCCTATAGAGTTTAGGGTCTTCAAGGTATTGGCTGTTTTCAGTCTCCCCTTCACGTGGAACTTTATATCCATCCTCTAATGGCATTTTGGCTGTCTTCCCACCTAGTTTACCTGCATCCTTCAAAAGATCAAGTGTATATTTCCTTTGGGACATGAATAGACCTTCCTTGGCTCTACATATCTCAATACCAAGGAAGTATTTCATCTCCCCTAGGTCTTTAATTTCAAACACTGATTTCAAATAATCTTTTGTATCTTGTATACCTTCTTTGTCACTTCCAGTTATGATGATGTCATCAACATAAACTAGAAGGACAATAATACCTGAGCTTGTGGTGAGGGTGAAGAGAGTGTGGTCTAACTCAGACTTCCTGAAGCCACGCCCATTCAGAGTAGTGCTCAGTTTGTTGTACCAAGCTCTAGGCAACTGCTTTAGACCATAGATTGCTTTCTTCAACCTCAGCACATTTCCTGGTTTCACAAGACTCTCAAGACCTGGTGGAGGCTTCATGTAGACTTCATCTTCAAGTTCTCCTTGAAGGAAGGCATTCTTGACATCCATTTGCCAGAGATCCCATTTCAGATTGGTTGCCACTGATAGAACAATCCGAATGGTATGGAGTTTAGCAACTGGAGCAAAGGTGTCAAGATAGTCTTCTCCATAAGTTTGGGTGAAGCCTCTAGCCACCAACCTAGTCTTCCTCCTTTCTATCTTCCCATTTGGCAGGAACTTGATGGTGAATATCCACATACTGGTTACTGCCTTCTTCCCCTTAGGTAGCTCACTTTCATACCATGTCTCGTTCTTGATCATGGCATTAGCTTCATCAGCAACTGAGGCTCGCCATCTTTCATCCTTCATAGCTTCCTCATAAGACCGAGGAACTTGGCTTTCATCCAGACTTGATATGAATGCCCAATGTTCTTTTGGAAGCTTGGCAAACGAACATACCACCTGACTTGGATGAGTTACTGCTTGGGCATTATAGTACACTCTAGTGTTAACCCAGTTTGATGGGTCCCTTCTTATCCTCATACTCCTTCTTAGTGGAGGTGCTTCTTCCACTGGTTCCTCATGACCCTCTTGCTCAGGTTCAGGTCCATTGTTTTCTTCACTTCCTTCTTCACTTGCTACCTCGCCTTGATCATGATCTCCTGAGTGCTCCTCATCTTGACTTCCATTCTCAGGTTCATTTCCCCCTTCATGATCATGGTGGGTTTGATCTTCAGCTTCATTAGGTTCTTCTTGTCTTCTCTGATCCTGGGTTGTATTGATCCCAAGACCTTCAAGAATGATCCGGAGACTAGCAGCCTTATCAGAAGCTTGGGATAGATCCTTCAAATCATCCCAACTCTTCTCTTCATAGTACCCTCTTGACTCCACAAACTTTACATCTCTGGACACCAGAACTCTCCTCGTCTTTGGATCAAAACATTTGTACCACTTCTGTGTTGTTGAATACCCCAAGAACATGGCTCTTGTACTTTTTGGTTCCAGCTTGTTCCTCATCTCCCCGGGAACCAGAACAAAGCAAAGACACCCGAACACCCTTAGATGACTTAAGACTGGCTTCTCGTTGTTTAGAACTTCAAACGGAGCTTTGTCATCCAGAACTCTGGTGGGTGTCCTGTTGATCAGATAGCAGGCAGTCATCACAGCATCACTCCAAAATCTTTTGGGAACGTTTGACTGGAACATGATTGACCTAGCCACCTCCATAAGATGCCTGTTCTTCCTTTCAGCAACTCCATTTTGCTGGGGTGTGTAAGGACAGCTGGTTTGATGAAGGATCCCATGTTGAGCTAGATGTTGCTTGAATGCCAAGCTCGTATACTCCCCACCATTATCTGACCTGAAAATCTTAATCTTGGCATGGTAATGGTTAATCACATAAGCCTGAAAGTTTCTAAATGCATCAAGAACTCTATCCTTAGTTTGAATCAGAGTTATCCAGGTGTATTTTGATTTTTCATCAATGAAAGTTACAAAATATCTGTAATTATCTCTAGATAAACAAGGAGCAGTCCAAACATCTGAATGCACAAGATCAAAACACTTTTCATAAAGAGTATTAGACTTTGGAAAAACTGCCTTACAATGTTTACCCAAGATACATGCTTCACATTCATTATTCTTATACATTACACCTGGTAACATTAAACTTAGGGCTCTAACATGAGGGTGACCTACTCTAGCATGCCATAATGCATCATTATTCAACACAGAAGTAGAACTAAACTAGTATTTCAAATCAGAACAAGGGGCAGTGTCTTCAAGCATATAAAGATCTCCTTTGGTTACTCCCTTTCCGATCAACTTATGGCTCTCAATATCCTGAAACTTCACATCATTAGGACTGAATATGACATTACAATGCAAATCAGTGGTGCATCTCTTAACTGATAACAAATTAGAAGTGAACTCAGGCATATAAAACGCTTTAGACTCCTTATCAAATAGATTCAACTTGCCAATTCCTCTTATTGCTATCCTATCACCATTAGCAATCATTACATGACCATGAGCCGGTTCTATGTCTTTTATCAGTTTATCATCACTAATCATATGGTGAGAGGCTCCTGAATCAACTACAAGCGGTTTACTGGTGTTATAAGCATGATAGGAATTAGGCGAGTTCTGTTCTAAATGATCAATGTCTTTAAGCAGTCTAGATGCATCCTTATGAGAGTCATTTTCATCTTTCAAGTGATCAGGGATACTAGACAACCTATAAGCAGCATAGGAATACCCTAGAGGGTTACCGGATACATTACCATTCTCCTTGAGAGCTTTGATGAGGGCATCAATGTCTGACATCCTGATCAGCTCATGATCCATGCTCTTCAAGGGAGTGTGCTGAGAAGTCAAGGCCTTTCCTTCCCCTTCACGAGTGGTTGAACCTGCTCCAGCTGAACCACCAGCTTCACTTGCCTCGATTGAAAAGTGGGCTCTTGCATCACGTTCCTTCATGAACTTTGCTGGTTTGAGATTAGGGTGGAGTATCCAGCATTGGCTCCTTTTATGACCCGGCTTCTTGCAGTGATCACAGTTGCCTCCAAACCTCCTATCTTCACCACCTCTTCTTTCATCAGGCCTGAACATGGCTCTGTTAGCCTGAACAGCCTCGGCTTTGTTGGCCAGGGAAAGCTCCCCCTTTCCACCAAACAACCCCAAGGACCCTTCCTCCTTCTGGATCTGAGCACACACTTCCTCCAAAGTTGGAAGCTTTGGTGACCTGAGTATGTGCTTAATCAGATCGTTGAAGGCCGGATTCAGAGTCAACATCAACCCAAACACCTGATCTTGTTCACGCCTCTCCATGAGAGTATCTTGATCTGTTGTGTTGGGTCTAAGCATTTCTAGTTCGGACCATAGTGCCCTGAACTTACCCAAGTGTTTGGTAAACTCAACATCTTCTTGAGCAAGAGTGTTTATGCCTCTCTTGAGCTCAAACACTCGGCTCAGATTGGAAGTGTTACCATAGATCTTCTGGAGAGTCTCCCACAGGTCCTTAGGAGTCTCGCAGTAGCTGTAAGCTTCTAGGATGGGTGGATCTAGAGAACCTTGAATCATGGTTTGCACCATCATGTCATCTTGGATCCACTTCTGTTGAGCAGCTAAAGCAGCCTCCTTTGCACCTTCTTCCTCACTAGCAACTGATTTTGGAGCTTCATCAGTGATATGACTCCACAAACCCTTGCTCCCAACCGCAGTCTTCACAAGCCGAGACCACAACAGGTAGTTTCCACCACCTTTAAGAGTAACCGGAACCACTAACATCACCTTGCTTCCTTCCATCTTCTAAACGAACCTCAAGAACCCAGAAAGCTTGAACCTTTGAACTCGAGATGAAGCTGAAGATAGAAGATCTAAACACCAGGATGTAACGAACCTGGCTCTGATACCATGAGATTTTGAGAGAATGAGAGTAGAGTAACCGAAAGAATGAGAGAAAGAGTGAAAGATTGAGAGATTAGACGAGAGTTTACTCGATGTTCATGATGAACACGAGAGAGAGTAGAGAGAACAACAAGAGAAAGAAATGAATTGCTTGATTAATTATTCAGAGAGGAGTTACAAATATATAGGTAGAGCTTTAGGGTTATAACGGATACATAAAGCAAAGGCTATAGAGTGGGAGACGTGGCCGGTCAAGAGAAGAGGCGCGCCTGGTTTGAACGAGTGGATGAGGGTGCGAGATGCTTTTGGCATCTTGACCAGATGCCTTCTCCTTTCCAGCCTTGGACAGGCTGTCTTGGTCAAGCTTGACCCCTTATCCGCGAGCCATAACTTTACTGAGTTACCAGCAAGTTAACCTTCTCCCTTTTCACCCACCAAGGTTATCTTCTTCCTTCTGCCTTGAGACCCAAGTTTTAGCCATGGATGTACGGACCAAGAGTTGTACGGATCCGTACAATTTGACCCGGAATTTGCACAAGACCAAAATGTGATTTGGTCGAGTTTAAAATCATTTGGGTCGAGTGGTCCGTACGGTCGGCCGTACAGTCCGTACTGTCCGTACCGTCCGTACACTTGACCCGGAATTTGCACATCCTCCCTTTGATCCCAAACTCCATCCTAAACCCTTTAAACCTCCTCTCTTTATTACCTCAGATCAACATTTGGGATTGCCAAGACCCTTAAAGTTTTGCAGGATCACTTCTATTGGCCACACATGAAGAGAGATGTGGAGAGAATCTGTGGAAGGTGTGCTTCTTGCAAGCATGCTAAGTCCCAAGTCCAATCCCAAAGTTTGTACACTCCTTTACCAAATCCACACCATCCTTGGAATGACATATCCATGGATTTCATTGCTGGATTGCCTAGGACTAGAACTGGAAAGGACTCCATATTTTTTGTTGTTGATAGGTTCTCTAATATGGCACATTTCATACCATGTCATAAGACTCATGATGCATTGCATATTGCTAACTTGTTCTTTAAAGAGGTTGGTCGTTTACATGGCATGCCTAGGACTACAGTTTTTGATAGAGATACTGAAATCTAGAGTAGAATCTGAGTAGAATAAGAAAGGAAGAAGAGATTGAGAGGATTCGAGGCTAAAGAAAGAGACTTTGGGAGATTTGGATCAAAGAACCAATTTCGGATGAACCGAGAGACTAGAGAGACTAAGAACAGAGTATTTGCAGAAGAGAAAGCTAGATATCCGAGCAAACTGGCTCTGATACCATGTGAGATTTGTAAACTAAGAGAGATATGGACGAGAATGAGAAGATTTGAGGAGAAAAGGAGAGACTTTTCTTTAGAACCAGAGAGAAATCTATGAAGAACTCGAGAGAGAAAACTAGAGAAGAATAGAAATGATTCTCCTTGATTTATTTCGAGTGAGAGGATTACAAATATATAGAGTGCTTTACAAGGAAAAAGTAAAGGCCAAGGAACCAGAGACGTGGCCGGTCAAGGAGGAGAGGAGCGCTTATTTGAACGAGTGGCTCAGGAGGGAAGAGCATCTTGGAATCTTGGACCAGATGCTCCAGCTTTGGACAGCCTGGCTCGCGAACCTTATCCTCTCCAACGTTCGGATAAGGTGTAAGTCTTCAAGGTAACTCGCCAAGTTAACTTCCCCCGGGTTAAACCTTCCCGGATCAGATCATCTTTGCTCCTTGGTTGAGAAGTGTACGGTTGACCTTGTACGGCCTTGTACGGCCTTGTACGGCCTGTACGGCCTTGTACGGCCTTGTACGGACAGGTCGACCTCACTTCCTTCCTTCTCCTTGAACACTCCTTAGATACATCCTTCTCTTTATTCAGCTCATTTCCACACATTGGGTCGTCGCTGATGGGCAGTATAGGTCACGAACGCCTTGCTCTCAGCACCTTCACGCACTTCTGCTTCATTGGCCCGGTTAGAGGTTCCTGCCCCAGCTTGATCACTTGTACCATAAGTGACATTTGCACGAGCCTCCCTTTCCTTCATGAACTTGGCCGGCTTGAGGTGAGGATGGAGAATCCAGCATTGGCTCTTCTTGTGTCCATGCCTCTTGCAATGATCACAATTTCCCCCAAACCTCCTTTCTTCATAGTTTCCAGTGAACCTCCGGTCTTCATACTTGTGAGATTTGTTGGCTTGAGGCACCTCGGCTTGATTTGCAAGAGTGAGCTCCCCCTTCCCTCCAAAGAGCCCCAAAGATCCTTGTTCCTTCTGGATCTGTGCGCAAACATCCTCAAGAGTTGGGAGCTTCTCGGATCTAAAGATGTGCTTAATGAGATCGTTGTAGGTACCATTGAGAGTAAGCAATAGGCCAAAGACCCTGTCTTGCTCACGTCTCTCATTAAGCTCATCCGGATCAGTAGTACTAGGCCTCAGCATCTCAAGCTCTGACCACAAAGCTCTAAACTTCCCAAGTGTTTCGTAAACTCCATGTCTTCTTAGGCTAAGTTGTTGATAGCTCTCTTGATCTCAAACACCCGGGTGAGGGTTGAGATGTTTCCATACACCTTTTGGAGTGTATCCCATAGATCCTTAGCTCTCTCACAGTAGCTGTAGGCTTCCAAGATTGACGGATCCAGTGAGCTCTGGAGGATGGAAATCACCAGGTTGTCCTCCTGGATCCACTTCCCTTCATCACAAACCACCACCTCTTTGTCGCCTTCATGAGTAATGAGTTTTGGAGCTTCACTCTCAAGGATGTGACTCTAAAGACCCTTACTTCCCACGGCTGTCTTCACCGCTCGAGATCAAAGCAGGTAGTTTCCTCCCTTGAGGGTAACCGGAATGACAGTAGTCTTTGTATTCTCCATTCCCGGAACAAAAAGGTTAAGACTTGAAGTTTAGAGAACAAAAGGATGAAACTTTGTATGAACGAACTCAAACGAAACCAGATTCAAGTGAACCTGGCTCTGATACCATGAAATCTAGAGTAGAATAAGAAAGGAAGAAGAGATTGAGAGGATTCGAGACTAAAGAAAGAGACTTTGGGAGATTTGGATCTAAGAACCCATTTCGGATAAACCGAGAGACTAGAGAGACTAAGAGAAAGAGAAATGAGTTGCTTGATTGATTAATACTTGACAAGAAGGTTAAAATATATAGAGGAAAGCTTAGGGCAACAAAGGGATAAGGTTTCAACGGATAGAAGACTTAGCGTGTGAAGTCAAGGCTCATTTAGGCGCCTAATTCAAATACTTGGACGAGAAGCTTCACACGCGAGATGCCAAAGGTATCTTGACCAGATGCTCTTCCTTTCTTAGCCACATGAGCCAGCCTGTCCACAGCTCTTCCTTTTGGTCTTCCTTATCCGCGAACCAAGCTTGAGTCGGGGTGGTAAATGGTAAATGTAACTTTTGGTCGAGTTACATTTACCTCGGGTAACTTTCGACCAAGTTCACCCGGGTTAACCCTTGTACGGCCTTGTACAACCAAACTGTACGGACATGTATGGACACCCCAATTCCAAACCTTCTCCATCCTCTAATCTTTCTCTATCAAGTGAACCCCTCTTGTTCAACACTTCCCCTCAAGCTTGACCATGTGGAACAAGTCAAGCTTGGAATGCCATGAGATCTCCCTCATTTAAAACCTTGTCAAAGAAAACCCTCCTTAGGGATAAAACCTCAACAAGGAAAAGAGTAAAGACCCCATGGTATGTTGGAATTCATGAGTGTTTGTCTCATGTCAAGAGAGTATTCAGTTAACTTGTAACTGAATCTTCTTCAACCATACAACAAGAACTCACCATTTAAGGGAAAAGACAACCAACTTGTGATTGAATCCTCATACACAGCTTACTATATAACCAAGAATCCTAGACAGTAAACTGGTTTTGTGAAGCAGAAACTCTCTAGTATGAATCTAATCCTTGAGAAGTAACACAACACTTAGAGTTTGTGTACTTAAGATGAAGAGGATTTTAGAATCAGTAATCTAGAGATTAAGAGAATATAAAGAAGAGTTTAGAGTGAGTTTGACAAGTATTAGGCTGCCTTAAGAGAGATAGAGTTAAGGCAGCCTCTAAACCCTAATGCTTAACTCCTTACATTGTGAATATTGTTTAGACACAAGCAAGAGAGAGAGAGACACGAGCTTAGAGAGAGAGAAACTTGTCTATTGATTCTTGTAAGTGTTACAAGAGAGGGTGAAGGTCTTTAAATAGACAATCACTTACAATAAACAATTGCTAAAACAAGGAAATATAAACAAATAATTCTGTAGGGATGAGAAGAGGCCAAAGGGGATACAGCCAAGGGGAGGCACGTCCAGAGGAGGAGAAAGGGACAGGAGAGAGATAGTGACCAGGTCTGATGAGTGAAAGTGACAGGCCAGCAACAGCTCTCCCCTTAAGCTTAACATGTGACTTTCTTCCATATTTGAATTTGAATCTGGTCAAACCCTCTACCAACGGTTTCCTTAGCTTCTGGAGACCCTCAGCTCGTGTTCCCATCAGTACCTTGCCTCCCAAGGCAAGTTAGGTCATAGTAGATTGCTTGTGATCCAAGTCTGTACAAACAGAACCAGATTGGCTTCTCTTGATGAACTTATCCTTGGATCATCAACCATCTTCTTCTTCTGGTCATCCCTTTATTTATTTCAATACTCCCCCTCAAGCTTGACCATAGGAGATCCTTGGACAAGCTTGGAACTGCGAGCACTTGCCTCATTAAAAACCTAAGTGTGGAAAACTTTTAGGGATAAAACCATCACTTAGGGAAAAAGAGTGCAACTACCCTCAGCCTAGGGATTGGCCAGTGAGCCTAAGGAGCTTAAGATTATTTTCATGGACTCCTTAGACTCTGGATCATGGCCTTTCTTCAATGGCAAGTAGGCACCAATGCCTTCCTTGCTTCACACTCATCACACCTTTGAGCTTCTTCTTGTGGTCAGAGTTTGTCTCCCCCTTTCTTTTGGCTTCTTGCCTTCATCATGGGTTGAGTCCAAGTCTACCTTGTTCATGAGCTCAATAGGTACCTGATTCAAACAATGCAAAAACATATGCATCAATTCTCAAGGGAGAAACCTATCAATCATAAGAATGAGTATAGATTTAGGTACTTCCCTTGCATAAGTTTCTGAAGAATGGACACTGGCTTCTCATTTTAAGACCCCTCCTCAAGCTTGACCTGAGAATGAGAGTATGTGGTCAAGCTTGGAAGATGAGAGCCAGTGATGATCACCAATGCCTTGAGACCACAGCCCTCTTGGCTTGAATTGCCACAGCCCTCTTGGCTTGAATTGCCACAGCCCTCTTGGCTTGAATTGTGGCCTTTTCTCTTGAATGTACATCATGTCACCCTCTTGGCACCAGGTAAGTCACTTCTAAGAAATTCTCCACTGCTCCATTCGTCCTCTCAACCATATTGGAAGTTAATGGACACAATCAGTGTCCAAAGTGTTGATGGGCAGTGGGCAATCTCCATGGTCAGGAATATACATCATGTGTAGGCTCTGAACAACATGGGCAACCTGTGAAACAATAACTAGACACAGGCATCAGTAGACAAACAAGAGACCAGAACATGGTTTTCACCAAGTCTGATCTTTAAAACACATTTAGAACAAGTACAGCAAGCAATGGACAAATATCTTCATGATTCTATCCCAGAAACACTCTCTGAATCCTAATCATCAAGACTAAGCATTCAGGCAACAAGACAATTAATTTTCCTAAGGGCAGAAGTAAGACAATTTTTTTCAACACAGTTTAACACCCTTAGGCAGATTCTAAACAAGATTGTGAGAATAGAGATTTAAGTAACCAGAGAGTATAAGTAACCAGAGTATAAGTAGAGAGTAGAGAATGATGTAACCAGAGTATTAGTAGCCAGAGAATGGAAGAATGATGGAGAATAAGTAACCTGGAGAATAAGTAACCTGGATAATTAGAGAATGAGAGAATAGAGAATATAGAATAGAAAATTGCTCAAGAGTTCTAATGGACAGAGTTTTGCTCTGTTTTCTTGAGTTTTGCGGAAGCATAAACAGCCAGGAGCATCCAATACTCATCAAGAGTTTGGTGCTTTATTAGCTGAAACACAATGGACCATTGAATAATTAATTTGCTCACTGATCTTAGACATGTGCCACTGGAATAACTCATGAACATATGTTTTCCAGGGCTTGCAACAAAAGAACCAACAGAATAACAATGAATCCAATGGATCAAAACAGTTTGTCCACTGGTCAAAGAGATGCTCCATTAAGAGAAAGCTATTATCCAATGGATAAAGAATAATGGTGAAGCATTTTTAAAATCTTTCTCTTCCTCAATCTTGATTAAAGATACTAACAAGTACTGACCAAGCTAACACAATATCAGAGTGGGAGAGAAAGGATTTATTTAAATAAAACAGAGATAAAAGAGGTGAGTTTATTCCCAAAGAAGAGCAACAAAGCTCTGATACCATGTTGGAATTCATGAGTGTTTGTCTCATGTCAAGAGAGTATTCAGTTAACTTGTAACTGAATCTTCTTCAACCATACAATAGGAACTCACCATTTAAGGGAAGAGACAACCAACTTGTGATTGAATCCTCATACACAGCTAACTATATAACCAAGAATCCTAGACAGTAAACTGGTTTTGTGAAGCAGAAACTCTCTAGTATGAATCTAATCCTTGAGAAGTAACACAACAATTAGAGTTTGTGTACTTAAGATGAAGAGGATTTTAGAATCAGTAATCTAGAGATTAAGAGAATATAAAGAAGAGTTTAGAGTGAGTTTGACAAGTATTAGGCTGCCTTAAGAGAGATAGAGTTAAGGCAGCCTCTAAACCCTAATGCTTAACTCCTTACATTGTGAATATTGTTTAGACACAAGCAAGAGAGAGAGAGACACGAGCTTAGAGAGAGAGAAACTTGTCTATTGATTATGGTAAGTGTTACAAGAGAGGGTGAAGGTCTTTAAATAGACAATCACTTACAATAAACAATTGCTAAAACAAGGAAATATAAACAAATAATTCTGTAGGGATGAGAAGAGGCCAAAGGGGATACAGCCAAGGGGAGGCACGTCCAGAGGAGGAGAAAGGGACAGGAGAGAGATAGTGACCAGGTCTGATGAGTGAAAGTGACAGGCCAGCAACAGCTCTCCCCTTAAGCTTAACATGTGACTTTCTTCCATATTTGAATTTGAATCTGGTCAAACCCTCTACCAACGGTTTCCTTAGCTTCTGGAGACCCTCAGCTCGTGTTCCCATCAGTACCTTGCCTCCCAAGGCAAGTTAGGTCATAGTAGATTGCTTGTGATCCAAGTCTGTACAAACAGAACCAGATTGGCTTCTCTTGATGAACTTATCCTTGGATCATCAACCATCTTCTTCTTCTGGTCATCCCTTTATTTATTTCAATATGGCAAGGGGATCAACCTCGTTTGGTGAGGTCTAAGAGTCCAAGTCTGGTATGGATGGACTCTATAGTTTTCTGCCTGGCTGCCTTGGTGAAGACATCGGCTAACTGATCTTCACTTCTGGTAAAGCAAGGTAGAATGTCTCCAGAAACAATCATCTGCCTCACCTTATGGCAATCAACTTTAATATGCTTTGTCCTTTCATGGAACACCGTGTTGGAGGCAATGTGGATGGCTGCTTGGTTGTCACAATGCATTGTCATGGGTGTGGCCTGCTCAATTCCCAAGTGCTTCAGTATACCCTTGATCCAAACCAGCTCGTTTGTGAGCTTCAACATGGCTCTATACTCAGCTTCAGCACTCGAACAAGAGACCACCTTCTGCTTCTTGCTCTTCCAAGTGACAAGATTCCCACCAATGAAGGTGCAATATCCAGTAGTAGACTTCCTATCCATCCTGTCTCCAGCCCAATCCGCATCACAATACCCCACCACTTCAGTGCTTTCATTGCATCCCATCCAGACTCCTTGATCTGGTGATCCATTCAGGTACATGAGGAGACGGTTCACCATGTTCCAGTGATGTTCCCTTGGTCCTTGCATGTGTTGACTTACCTGGTTCACAGCAAAACATATATCAGGTCGTGTGATGGTTAGGTAGATCAACTTACCAACAAGCTTTCTATAAAGCTTGGCATCCTGGAATGGTGGACTATCTTTTATCTCCCCCTCACGAGGAACTTTGTATCCATCTTCCAAAGGTGTCTTGAATGTCTTCCCTCCTTGTATACCTGCATCTTTCAAAAGATCAAGTGTATATTTCCTTTGAGACAAGAACAAACCTTCCTTGGATCTACATATTTCTATTCCAAGAAAGTGTTTCATCTCTCCTAAGTCTTTGATTTCAAACACAGACTTTAAATAATCTTTGGTGATTGGAATACCTTCTTTGTCACTTCCAGTGATGATGATATCATCAACATACACTAAAAGAACAATGATACCTGATGGAGTGGTGAGGGTGAAGAGAGTGTGGTCTAGCTCGGATTTCTTGAAGCCTTTCCCATTCAAGGTTGTGCTCAACTTGTTGTACCAAGCCCTTGGTGATTGTTTGAGGCCATAGATAACTTTCTTTAGTCTAAGAACATTTCCTTCCTTGACCAACTGCTCTAACCCCGGTGGAGGATACATGTAGACCTCGTCTTCAAGTTCCCCTTGAAGAAAAGCATTCTTCACATCCATCTGCCAAAGTCCCCACTTAAAGTTGACTGCTACTGAGAGAACTATCCTGATGGTGTGGAGTTTTGCAACTGGGGCAAAAGTATCCAGATAGTCTTCACCATAAGTTTGGGTAAACCCTCTTGCCACTAGCCGAGTCTTCTTTCTATCTATCTTCCCATTTGCAAGATACTTGATTTTGAAGATCCACCTACTAGACACAGCCTTCTTCCCTCTTGGTAGTTCACTCTCATACCAAGTATCATTCTTGATCATTGCGGTTGCTTCAGCTCCTACTGACTCTCTCCATTCTTTTTCCTTCATTGCTTCCTCATAAGACTGAGGAATGTAGCTATCATCCAGATTCACCATGAAGACACAATGCTCTTCAGGGTTGTGGGCGAGAGAGCAGAAAACTTGAGCAGGATGCTCTACTGCCTGAGCATTATAATACACTCTAGTGTTCACCCAGTTGGTTGGTGGATTCCTGATCCTAGTGCTCTCCTTAGTTGTTGTTCAACAGTCGGTTCTTGATCTTGGTTCTGACCTCCATCTTGAACGAATCCTTCTTCCTCCTCGTTCACCATTTCTTCCTCTTGTTCCACACTTTGATCATGAGAACCAGAGACTTCTCCAACTTCTGGGGTATCTTCTGGTTCATTTCCCCCCCTCATGGTCGAAGTGGGGAGCTTTTTCTCCTTCATTGTTGGGGGAACCTTGTGGTTGTCCTCCTCCAGCCTTAGGATCTTGGGAGAGATTAATCCCAAGACTCTCTAGTATGATACTCAAGTTAGCTACCTTGTCAGATGCAAGATCCTTTAACTCTGCCTGGTTCTTCTCTTCATAATACCCCCTTTCTTCAATGAACTTCACCTCCCTTGATACCAGAACTCTTCTGGTTATAGGATCATAGCACTTATAGCGTTTCTGAGTTGTGAGTACCTTATCAACATCCCCTTAGTCCACTTTGCCTCTAGTTTGTTTCTCAATTCTCCCGGTCTAAGAACAAAACATAGGCAACCAAAGACCCGAAGGTGATCCAGGGTTGGTCTATATTTGTTCAAGACTTCAAATGGGGACTGGTTGTCCAGGATCCTCGTTGGTGTTCTGTTGATGAGATAACAAGCTGTAGACACTGCATCACTCCAAAACCTCTTGGGGACATTTGCTTGAAACATCATGGACCGAGCAACCTCCATAAGATGCATGTTCTTCCTCTCGGCTACTCCATTCTGTTGAGGGGTATAGGGGAAACTTGTCTGGTGAAGTATGCCATGTTGAGATAGATGATGCTTGAAGGCTTGGCTAGTATACTCCCCTCCATTATCTGATCTAAAAAATTTCAACTTGGCATTAAACTGGTTAGTCACATAGTTCTGAAAATTTCTAAATGCATCAAGCACCCTATCTTTAGATGGGATCAAGGTTATCCAGGTGTATTTAGAATTCTCATCTATGAATATTACAAAATACTTGTGATTCTCCCTGTTCAGTTGAGGCATCTATCTTGGGGTTGATTAGAAAGAAGAGAGAAGAAGGGTTTGGGTCGACCTTGTCCGTACAAGGCCGTACAAGGCCGTACAAGGCCGTACAGGCCGTGCAAGGCCGTACAGGCCGTACAGGCCGTACAGGCCGTACAGGCCGTACAAGGTTGACCAAAAGCATTCGACCAGTTTTCACCATTCGGGTAAAACCAAAGTTACCGGGCTGCTTTACTAGGAAGGTAAGCTTATCCATCCGTTGGAAAGGAAGAGGAGAGCCGCGTGGACATGCTGGCATGGACTGGAAGGATCAGCATCTTGTCAAAGATGCTGATGCCATTTACTTGGCCAGGAAGCCTCGGTTTGAATTAGGCGCGCCCCCTCCTCAACCACAGCCACATCTTTTACCTTCTGCTTTACGAAAACCCTTGTAACTCTCTCTATATAAGCATACCCTGAGTGGATGAATAAATCATACAGTTCTCTCTAAACTTTCGAGTCTCACCATGTTCTTCATAGTCTTTCATTAATCTTCTTAGTTCTTAGTCTAAACCGAGTCTTTTGTTCATCAAATCTCTTTCTAGTCTCGTTCTTGTTACTTATTCATCTAAGATCTTAAAAGATCTTATGGTATCAGAGCCTGGTTCATCACGATCTGGGTTTGTGTTCATCGAGTTGAAGAAGATCAAGGTTGAAGTTTTTTGAAGATCTAAAGCTGTTCTTTGAAGATCCGGGTAGAAGACTGAAGTTTGAAGCTTGTGTGGTGTAAAAGCTTGAGTCTTTCACGTTCTTACATTCAAATTCTCAACCTTTCCTCTCGTTTCTGGGTTCATCTGTGTTCTAGGGTATAGATCCATTCATTTCCAAGCTTTGGAAAGTCAAGCTGGTTGTAGATGGATAGTGTTAGCATGAAGGTTCCGGTTACTCTAAAGGGGAGTAACTATCTGTTGTGGTCTCGTTTGGTGAAGACTGCTGTGGGAAGTAAGGGCTTATGGGGTCATATCACATCCGGTGAAGCCCCTAAGCTCATTACTCAAGAAGGTGAAGCTGCAAGTGCCACAAGTGAGGTGGAGAAGTGGCAGCAAGAAGACATGATGGTGATGACACTTCTTCAAGTGGTACGGCCCTGGAATGGCTGTCTCTCCCTGGATCACTTGAAGGGGGCGTGGGTGTATGATAGATGATGATGATGGACTTTGCTAAAGAGCTATGGATTGCTCAGAAGCTGTTTTGCTACTCCTGAGACACAGGGGCGTCCTGCTTGATGTCTAGGATGATTCCCACGGAAGATCAACCTCCTTAACAATGGAAAGTGTTCATTATAGAACAAAGTAACCAGATCTCCTCAGAGAAGAAACGACAGAAAAAAGTTTATTGCTTGATTGATTGATTACAAAACGTGAAAGACTGCTTATAATGAATAAAATAAAACCCTAAACCTAAACCAAGTTGGTTTAGTCTAAACCTATTCCTAATTGGTTTACTAACCTTAAACCCAATTGAAATTGGTTTACTAAATTCTAAACCTAATCCAATTTGAAATTGGTTTATTACTCCTAATCCTATTAGAACTTGGTTTACAAAAACTGAAATTACGAATAAAGGAAATAAACCAACAAGCTGGTTCTTCTTGGACTTCCCCTCCTTCTTCATGATGATCCACGACCTTAACTGAGTATTGGAGTGTCTCCTGATGAGATTTGGATCCTCCACGTGCTGTTGTAGCAAGACACCTTCTCTTCTCTCTATCTAGAACCTCATAGATCATTCCAATGAGACCTTGAAACTGTCCATTAAGCTGCACCATGTTCACTGGTATAGCTGACCCATACATTGTTTTCAATCCATTGAGTTTATGCCTGAACAGGATCGCACCATCCCCTCTTCCTTTAAAAGGATTTGTCCTCAAATCCAAGCTCTTTCCAGTCTCTCCAGGGTCAAACACAAAGCTCTGCAATCCTTCTTCATGTCTCAGAAACATCTTTGAACTTTTCTCAATGCATGTAACTTCTATGGTAGATGATTCCTTCACTTTGTTGAGTTTGAAACTGAATGCTTTACACCAGGATGATCCTACACATGTCCTGCTCATTGACATGGATCCATGTACTTTCAGTTTCGTCTTCTTCTGGTCAGGTGGTCGTGTGCATTGGTCTCTATACTCATCCTCCAGTTTTGGCTTCTCTTTAACCACAACTAGTTCCTGATTTTCTCTTCTCAACTTGTTCTCATCAGTTATGGACCTGATCAGGCACGTGTTGCCTCCCAACTCTCCTATCTTGCCACTGCAGCTGATTTGGATCATTCCATCCTCTCTCACTTCAAAAGGATTTGACCACGAATCTTGTTTTCCAAGAGTGAATGAACTCTGCAAATCAAGCTTGAATGCAGCTGCTTTCTGGACTAGAATGTTATTACTTCTATCAAACGCAAACAAACTTCCTCCTGGTTCAAAAATAACTTGTTGCAGACCCTTGACAAACCTTAGATGATCCACGAGATGTCTCTGAACCCACACAAGAGGTTTGGCTAGTTGATCAGAAGAGACAGTTTCAGCATCACATTGATCAACCAAATCTGCAAGCACTAAATCAGTAGCTCTAGATGATCCACCAACTACTACTACTTCAGCTTGGTTTTGACCAGGCACGTGAACACACATAACTGTTGATCTCTCCTCTTGTTTCAGTTGATCATCCAAGTGTTGTTCCTGAAAAGAAATTGCCGGTTTTGACTCAATCTCCTCTTCCTCCTCAGCCTGTTTTAACGGTAGCTTAGACCACGACCCAAACTGATCCAAAAAAACTTTCTTTGCTTCTCCAGCTCGTGCTTCCTCAGGTGGGTTTTGATCAGGAGGTTTCAGTGGCTCACGATCTGCCTTTGTTGGTACAATAACTATCAAACCCTCGAAAGCTTGAAGCAAATTTCTTCTCAAGTCATCTTGGAATTGTTGGCTATGCAAATAAGCATGTTTTGTCCTCCTGCTTGCCTCCTGTACGTGCTCATAATCACTGCTCATCTCAGCTTTCTTATTAGATCCTTTCCCTTCCTGCAACAACTCCCTTGTTGCTTTTCTCGCAATCTTCTGCTCATGCTTTCTCTTGATTCCATAAGAATACATGGAATATATGCTTGGTAACTGATAGATCACGTGATTTCAGAGTAAGAAAACAAACCCTAACCTTCAAGTGGCTCTGATACCACTTGGTACGGCCCTGGAATGGCTGTCTCTCCCTGGATCACTTGAAGGGGGCGTGGGTGTATGATAGATGATGATGATGGACTTTGCTAAAGAGCTATGGATTGCTCAGAAGCTGTTTTGCTACTCCTGAGACACAGGGGCGTCCTGCTTGATGTCTAGGATGATTCCCACGGAAGATCAACCTCCTTAACAATGGAAAGTGTTCATTATAGAACAAAGTAACCAGATCTCCTCAGAGAAGAAACGACAGAAAAATGTTTATTGCTTGATTGAATGATTACAAAACGGGAAAGACTGCTTATAATGAATAAAATAAAACCCTAAACCTAAACCAAGTTGGTTTAGTCTAAACCTATTCCTAATTGGTTTACAAACCTTAAACCCAATTGAAATTGGTTTACTAAATTCTAAACCTAATCCAATTTGAAATTGGTTTATTACTCCTAATCCTATTAGAACTTGGTTTACAAAAACTGAAATTACGAATAAAGGAAATAAACCAACAAGCTGGTTCTTCTTGGACTTCCCCTCCTTCTTCATGATGATCCACGACCTTAACTGAGTATTGGAGTGTCTCCTGATGAGATTTGGATCCTCCACATGCTGTTGTAGCAAGACACCTTCTCTTCTCTCTATCTAGAACCTCATAGATCATTCCAATGAGACCTTGAAACTGTCCATTAAGCTGCACCATGTTCACTGGTATAGCTGACCCATACATTGTTTTCAATCCATTGAGTTTATGCCTGAACAGGATCGCACCATCAAGGATCTCTTGAGACTCCTATCATGGAAGCTTATAGCTACTGTGAAACCGCAAAGGATCTATGGGAGACCTTGAAGAAGGTGTATGGAAACATCTCA
>CAJHQP010008812.1:0-25124 GCA_905132765.1 Moricandia arvensis
TTGGTTCTTCATCTCAATAAGATGGTTTATCACTTCAGGTTAACACTCCCCCTCAAGCTTGACTCTATAGATCCTGAGTCAAGCTTGGAACCCTGAAGTCCCTCCTCGTTAAAACCTTACCAAAGAAAACCCTCCTTAGGGATAAAACCTTGGCAAGGAAAGAGTAAGTTCTTTCAAGGCCTAGGGATTGGCCATTGAGCCTTTGTGTCTTAGAACCAGTGTGGTTGGACACAAAGGACTCTGGATCGTGGCCTAAACTCGTGCAGCCAACAACACAAGGCTTGCACACTCATAGAACTCGGCTTGACCTCTTCATAGACCCGGTTTGGGTCTCCCCCTCTCAACTGACTTCAAGGCCACCTTAGAGAAGCTAGGAAACGACCATGATCATCTTCTGTGAGGCTCAAGCACTGGTAATGGTACCTGATACATTATCCCAAAGGTGCATCAGTACTTATCAAGATTATCAACAAGAATAAGACACTTAGGCAAGGCTCAAAGTTTAAACAAAACCAAAGATTCTAGCAACTTAGACAATCTTCTAAATGGAGCAAGATCAATGATGGTTTCAACTAAGGCTCAAGCACTAGAACTTAATCCATTTAACCAAAACAATCAGAACCAATCTATTCAAGCATTTTAAGAACCATTTCGAGTTTGAAGAAATGATGAATGACTTGCAATAGATTAAGTTCAAGTTACTTCCCTTTTTGTTTGGATGAGGAGTGACTGCTTTGTCACTTGAATCCCTCACACTTGGCCGGTTGCAACCTCTTCATGGCAACACCAACTTGATGGGAGGTGTGTGGAGCTTTCAGCTTCAGTTTTCAATCACCACACCACAGAGGCCGCATTGAACTGAGCTTTCATAGGCACACAACCAAGGCTGCTCTGAACAGCCTCTTTGCATAGACACGCCACAGCCTAGACCCGGTTTGGTGATCCTTTGTTGAAGTCCTTGCACGGCTCGATACTGGACCATGGATCATGTACATTTAGACTCCCCCTCAAGCTTAACTCCGACACTATGGGAGGAGCTAAGCTTGTGAGATTAGTGTATACAGTTCCATGGTCTTAAGGAACCATCAGTCTTTCCAAGACTTGATGTCCTAACCCTTGTGAGTTTTGGCTCTCTTCCTTATACCAGGAATAGATGGTGTTTGAATCACCTTAAGAGCCCTCACAAGGTAGTCTCTCATTGTATGATCACCCACTCTACACTTCTTGTAGACTTTGGGACTGATACGTCCATGTGGTATCATACAATGGCATCATCCTCTCATTGCATAATCAATCACACTACACTTCCTGTAGTTTGTGGACTGACTCGTCCAGTGATGATATGCAATGGCATAAGACCATTTTCTTGTCACCTTGGTTTGGTTTGTCACTGTATCCTAAGTACCTGACATCACCACAACTCAATGCAAGGATTAGATCATCCCATTGGGACCAAACCAAGATCACACATCCGGTTTGATCACCAATGTCTCAACAAGCTATGATCTTGAAACAAGCTAATCACAAGAACAAGATCAAGCACAATTCAATCTCTAAAGAGCAATGTATACTTTCAACAATACACTGACACTTTAGGCTTTTAATTTCATGCAGCAATAGATGCAACAACTTAAGCAATACTATATGAATGCAATAGGTTCAATCCGAGAGCTACAAGAGACTATGCACACCAGTTCCAATCAAAACCAATGATGCAAGCAACCTAGACAGCTTCTAAATGATGCAAGCAAACACTGATGGATTAAACAAAGGCATTAGAACCAGTATGCAACCGGATTGAACTTAGACAAAATGAGATATGCTTATGCAAAACAGATTATCAAAACCATGAACCAAGAGCTTAGACAACTTCTAAATGCTTCAAGACAACCATGATGGATAAGCTATGACAAAAGCGACCAGGAACATACTACAATGCAATAAACAAGCCAGGAGATCCTGGGACACAAACACCACTCAAAGCACAACTAAACAAAGACACAAGCTCTTATTAAGGGTTTAGGAGGTTTGCTTACAACCCAAGGAATCTGAGCTGATTCCTTGAACCTCCATGGACACGGCTCATCTGAACTTGGCAGGTTTGAGATGTGGGTTAAGCACCCAACACCTCTCCTTGGTGTGTCCATCCCTCTTGCAATGCTTGCACTTGAGACCCCTTCTGTCCTCCCTCTTGTAAGCCGCCTTGTGGGACTGAGGAACTGCTTCAGCTTTTGATGCAAGGAGAGGACTCTCCTTTGCTTCAAACAACCCGTGTGAACCTTCCTCCTTTTGGACTTGGGAACACACCTCTTCAAGCGTGGGAAGCTTCTCAGACCTTAGGATATGTTTGATAAGGTCATTGAAGGTAGGACTGAGGGTCAAGAGCAGACCAAACACCTTGTCTTGATCCCTTCTTTCATTCAACACCTCTGGGTCAAGAGATTGAGGTCTCAGCATCTCAAGTTCAGACCAAAGGGCTCTGAACTTTCCTAGATGCACCGTGAACTCCTCATTCTCTTGGGACAGGTTGTTGATGGCTCTCTTGATTTCAAAGACTCGGCTGAGGTTAGAGATGTTACCATTGATCTTGTTTAAGGTTTCCCAAAGCTCTTTAGCACTCTCACAGTATGAGTAGGCTTCAAGGATAGATCTTTCTAAGGAGCTTTGGAGAAAGGTCAAGACCGTGTAGTCATCTTGTTGCCACTTCTCTACCGAGACAATAGGAGAACCAGTATCACCACTGGATGAACTCTCTTGAGAGGCGACAGCTTTGGAGGAGTTTGGAGCACCTGAGATGCAATGGCTCCATAACCCCTTTCCACCAAGGGCTGTCTTCACCAGGCGTGACCAGAGAAGGTAGTTGGGACCTTTGAGGATGACTGGAATGACAATGGCTCTGGAAGACTCCATCTTGAGGTCGGATATGAGCTAGACTGTCTTCTTTGTCTTCAAAGGTGTGGACTTTAGATCCGGATGAACTGGATCTGAAAGGAGTGATCTTTAGAGCTTGTGACTGATGCGAAATCTTCACCAGGAGACTGAGCAACCTGGCTCTGATACCATGAAAGTTTTCAGAGACTAAGTGTTGAGTGATGATGAACGAGAATGGAGATGAATCGAATGAGACTTGATGATGAAGGAACGAGATTGATGAGAGAGTGAGAGAGAGATTCGTGAGAGATTAGAGAGTTTATGAGAGTATAAGAGAGATTATAAGACTAAGTAACCAGAGACTAGAGAGAATAGAGAGAATAGAGACTAAGAGATTGTGAAGGAGAGAAAATCTCAGCTTGTTTATTAACCATCGACATACAAGTGTATAAATAGGAAAGGAGAGCTACTCTAGGGTTTACAAAATATCAGAGCAAGCATGTGGAGTCAAAGGAAGGTTTGAAATGAGTGGAACAGGAGCTATACACGCTTGGGGACAGCCTGGCTGGTCAAGAGTGTAACTTGGCCTAGAATCGGCCACCAAGGCCTATGCATCTATCCAGAGATCAGTCCAGGTTCAGCCTCCTTCCTTTCCAGCCTGAACCTTATCCATAAACGGTCAAGACAAGCAGCATCTCGCAGATGCCTTCCAAGATGCCATTCTGATCCCATCTTCTTCTCCAAACCATCCGAGACTCTTTCTTCACCATTGAAGCTTCTCTATGACTTGGGATGCAAGGTAAGACCTAGGGTTGTACGGATTTAGGGTTTGGTCCGTACAACTTGACCCGGTTTTTGCACAAACCTAAAATGTCTTCAAATGGTCGAGAAATAAGTTTCCCGGGTTGGCCCGTCCGTACAGGCCGACAGTCCGTACAGCCGTACTGTACGGACCACCCTATTTTTGCACATCGACCCATTTGATCCAAAACTTCTCCCAAGCCTTCTTCCTTCATAGTAAACCCTTCCTGAACCTTGTTCTAGCTCTGCATAAGCTTCTGGACCCTCCTTAGACCTTTATCAGTCTCTAAGTGGGTTTTGCCCAAGCTTTGCACATTAACCTTTAGTGAGATGGTTTATCACTTCAGGTTAACAACATCATCTTCCTTGTTGAGCTGGTCCATGCTCACATCACATTCATTGGTGCTTTCCATGATCACATCATCCCCTCCCTCTTCAAAAAGATTTGTCCTCAAATTTGTTTTACCTGCAATAGAGGGGACCAAGTCAGTAACATCAAAGTTTAAAATCAGATTACACTTACATTGCAAGCCTCTTTGATAGGCATTGTTGCTGACTGGTTCAGATATGTAGAAGGAATTGATCCATTTAGTTCCTGATTCATTACTCAAACCTAATACATTTAAACAAAGCAAGTTAGCACATGAAAATTCTTCAAAGAGTAATAATCTTATCCCAAATTGATTTTTGCTCGGTTTTGGCTTGTGTGATGCATCTGGTGGTGCTTCTTTGATGAGGATGAAGCCAGTGACGTCTTGGTTCTTATCCTGATCCAAATCAGGTGGCTTGATCCACTTGTCTTCCACATGCTTGTTCTTTCTCCTTGTATGCTTCAAATCTTCATCATAATCTGCACATGGCTCTTTTGACAAAAACAAGTGCATCATATCTGTGTAATCGATAAAAGAACTCTTGAAAACATGATCACTTACCTTAGAATGTTCACCTGGTCTCCATATATAGGATTGAGATGTTCTAAACTCAGATAATTCAGAATAAAGTAAGTGTAGGTGTACCTGAGTTGTAGAATCCGTAACTTGCAACTCTAAATTGGTTTTAGCCTCAAACTGGTTTGTTGTAGATGTAGGAAGGACTAAGAATGTGGGACAAGTTGATTCATAGCTTATATCCTTCTTTTGGAAAAGTGTACACCTCAAAACAGTTTGTCCTGTACCAACAGCAAGCAAATCAGGTTTCATGTTCTTCTTTGAGTTTAGATAGTTACCTCGGGTTGGTTTCTTTGGAGATTGCTGTTGACTAAGTTGATCTGGTGGTTTCTCCTTGACTTGAGAAGAAAACATGAGTTATTCTCCTGATCCAGTGATCACTTCACTAACTTCTTCATTGACTTATTCATTTCCAATCATGGTTTGATAATCTCTGCAATGGTATTGAAGCTGATGCATGTCTGGTGGCTTCCATATCTTGACATGGTCAAGGTGCAAGTCCTTTTGATCAGCTTCCAACTCCTTATGACCCCAGCTGGTTCTAGAATGAACAAACCACTCTCTAAGGATGATAGCCTTGTGGAAATATGCTCCAGGTCTCCACGAGTAGGTCTGTAACCTTCTACCACAATCAGATATAAGTTTCTCTTGAGAAAGATCCAAACCGACATGTTTTGCAAAACTAGCAATATCTTGATGATCAGGTGACCATTTGCTGCGTGGTCTGTTTTTTTGGATCCATGACTGACTTGACTACATTCTCCATTTGTTTTCATAGTGAAACCCTTTCTTATCTGGGACGTTGAACACCTTATCTTCAAAGGATGAGAAATCAACAAAATCAAATGTTGTTGCAGCTGAATTCTTCCCAATCAGTTTGATATTGTTCCTGTGACTCCTCAACTCTCCTCCAGGCTCAAATACAACATGCTTCCAGCACAATTCGTGTCTTGAAAGCTCCACTGCTCTGGTCTTGTTCCAAACAAAAGAATTGATCAGAAAAGTACCCAAGAAAGTCTTTTGAAAATCACATGGATCAAAGATAATCAGTCGCATTATTCCTAGATCTGCTTGTGGTTCCTTGGGTGCATTCTCTTCTATCACATCCTGAATGATTGATATCATCACGTCCTGGAGTGGTTGCTCTTCTTTCTGAATGGTAGATGATGATTCTTTGGCTTGATCTTCTTGAATAGGTGTAGCTGATACCGGTTCTGCTGAATTAAGTTCTGAGAGAGTAGTAGCTGGTTCTTGGTGCTTTGATTCACTGGATGAACGTCCAGAGTTGGTCCCTTTGAATTGCTTCTCCACATCCATCATTACTTGTAACAATGGATTAGAGATTGTCTTCTCCTTGCTATAACAGATTGGTTTCTTGATAGATGAACCAAAAGTATTAGATGGATGTGATCTCTTGCTGTCAGGCTGTTTCTGAACTGAGTTTGAAAGATAAAGCTTTGTCTCAGCTGGCTGATTTCGATCTGTGCTCCACTTGTCTCGTTCAAACCTTCTTTGTTGTGGAGTTTCTTTCTTAACAACAGCATGCTTCTGGTTTCTTTCCAACTGATCATTCCCTTTTTGCTTGAACTCATCTCTGGATGATCTGCTTTTCTTTTGCTGATGTATGTCAAGTCTGAATTTTCTCAGTTGATCTTTGAAGACTTTATCCATGCTAGCCGTGAATGCTTCAAGCAACAGTTTATCATTCTTGCTGAGTTCTTTCATGAGCTCCTTCGTCATTACCTGAGACACAAAGAAACAGAAACCAGTAACTGGTTCTGACAGAAAACAAACAATTAACTTGCAAAACAGAAATAGATTCAAAATGAAATCAAACCTACTTCTCATATCAATTTCGAACTCAACCAAAGACAAGTACAAATCAAACTTGAGCAATACAAAACAGATTTTAAAAGATTAGACTTATGAGAACAGAGAGAGATCACGAAATTAGGTTCAGTTTCAAGTTTAGATTCAATCAGAACAGAAAAGAACAGATTCACTACACTTGAAACAAATCGATTCCTTTTAACACAAATCAGAAACAGATTCAAAACAAATTCAAACCTCCAACTTCTCTGATCAATTTCGAACTCAAGATATGTTAAGAACAAATCAGAACAAATCAGAACAGAATAGATCAACTTAACAATACAGAAACAGATTGATTTCTACAAACCCTAAACGGTTTCAGATCAAGCAATCGATAACTTCTGCAACAAGAATCCGAAAAGTTTTTATCAGAAACAAGATTAAGGAACCCTATTTCTATCAGATTTCGACACAGAACACAGATCAACACGAAATCAAAGTAAATGTGAAAAGAAAACAGCAGATTCGTGATCAAAATACTCAAAGTTAATAGATTTCAACAACAGAAACACACATCTGATCAAAACACAACAGAATATGAAAACAAAAAACCGAAAATCACTGAGAAATCGAATACTTCCCTTCCAGAGTTGCTCTGATACCACTTAATAAGATCCTAGGATGATGCTCTGGAACAGATGGGATAATCCTTGCAGAAACGAATCAAAAAGGCTCAAGTTTCTCAAGGCATGTAGTTTGTTGCTGGACACAAGAGGGGTGGCTCGACTTTTGATACTCCAAGGCTTTCTGATCCAGATATTACACACTAAATCAGAGAACCAAAGCCGGATATTACACACCAGCAAACTTCAATTCGTCCAAAGACAAGAGAGAAGAGAGAAAAAGGGTTTTCGATAAAAGACTGCTTATTTTAGAATGAGGGATGCAAGGGTTTAAATAGAAACCAAGGAACACGTTCCTTAGGTTTCGAAAACTTAATAACATAAAAACTATAGATTAAACATAACATAAGGTAAATAGATAGAGTAGTCTTCTTAGGCTTGGACCGATATTAGCACCTAGGAGATGTGTTAAAGCAACTTGTGGCCTCGTTAAAAACCGTCCTCCGTAAAACCTCTTTGGGACAAAACCGAGAGCAAGGAAAAGAGCACACACAAGTACTTTGCCTAAGTACTAAATCAGCTAGATGAGGAGATATCTTGAAAGGTGATCAAGGTATCTCGGATCATCAAGCTTTGTCCAAGACCTTCTTCTTGTTTCCATACGAGTCTAAGTAATCCTCCAATGGCTCCATTTAGTTTCTTGGTTCTAGAACGAGTCATGGGACCTCCTGGAATGGCTAAGGCATCTTCATCAGTTGGTTTGTCCATGGGTGCATTCCTGGATACATCATCTTCCTTGTTGAGCTGGTCCATGCTCACATCACATTCATTGGTGCTTTCCATGATCACATCATACATGCAGGACGACACCAATCACGTCCACATGTTTTTCAGCATGGCTGGAGTGAATGCGTTGCGACACACGGGTCGCTACATGTCGATCAGCATGCTTTGGTTGTAGATACTGCGACACCTCATGCTTCTGCATGTCAAGCTACATTTCAGGCTTCCATGTATGGCGACACCTCGTGCTTCTGAAGATACTCAGCTGGTTGGATGGTTGCCACCACGTCCTGGCCTCATGCAACGAGTCACCTCGAGCTTCTCGGTTCATTTACGCGATTTCGGTCCTTCCAGTATATTTTTGACCCGTGATCAATCCTGAATATTTTTCCGCTCCCGTTCTGATGCGCTGAATATTTTTAAGAAACTCCAAAAGTATCCTGACCTTAATGGAAAATATTTCCCGAGCCTCTGACTTTCCCGAAAAATTCCATAACACCAAAATTAGGGTTTTTGTCCAATTTCGGGTTTTCCCGTCGTGCTTCGATCCCGTCGTGCTTCGATCTCGTCGTGCTTACTTCCCGTCTGATGTGACCATGGACCGGATCACTAAGGAGAACAAGGAGAGTCTAGATGAGCCACATGAAGCCACATTGCACCAGCAGCCGGGTGATGATGCTCTAGCCATTCCTGAAGGTCCCATGACTCCTTCCAGAGTCAAGAAGTTTAAAGAGAATGTTTTTGGATTACTCACTTCACATCCACAACAAGAAAGTCTTGGACAAGGTCTGATCCGAGATGTCTTGATCACAATTCAAGCCATCTCTACATCAAGCTGAGTTAGTGTCTAGGCAAGACATGGGGTGCGTGCTCTTTTCCTTGCTTTTGGTTTTGTCCCACGATGTTTTCCGGAGGAAGGTTTTTAACGAAGCCACAACTTGTCTTCACATCACTTAGGCCCTATCTCGGTCCAAGTCTAAAAGAAGTTTACATTTTTATGTTATTTTAAGCTTATGTTAAAGTTAAACTATAGTTTCCATTTTGCTTATTTCCGAAACCCTAGAGAGCATGTTCTTGGTTTCTTTTTATTTAAAGGGTTCCTAAACCCTATTGTAAGCCATCCATCTTTTAATCAACAAGTTATCTTTCTCTTTGACGGCTCTCTCTCTAGAAAGTGTGTCGAGTTCTGGTGTGTAATATCCAGAGACCTAAGGGTGTCTAAATTGGTGTGTCATATCCGATTTGTTCATCTAGGAGTATCAAGAGATCATCCATCCCTCTTGTGTCACCATTCAATCCACACGCCTTGAAGAACTTGAGTCTCTGATTTGTTCTTGCAAGGATCTATCCATTCCCATCAACCAAAGAGCATCCTAGGGGCGCATCAAGTGGTATCAGAGCAACTTTGGTTGGGAAGTACTCGTTTTCTCTCTTATTGTTTTTGTTTCATCCGTGTTTCATCTCTATTACCTTGATTAAGCAATAGATCTAATCTGTTTAGGGCTGCTCGAGTTTCATAAGAAACTAGACAAGTTTTTAGACTTTTCCTTTTTGCTTGCGAGAAACCCTAGAGAGAGAGAAACCCTAGCCGCACAAGTTTTCTTTTTCCTTTTAGATCACTTTGTTTCATCTGTTTAACTTGTTAATCACCTTGAACACGAGTAGGTTAAGGTTGTTAGGGTGCTAGAAAACCTTAGAGAAGATTAGACAAAGTTTAGAGGAATTTCCTTTTTGCTTGGTAGGCGGAAACCTTTTCCTTTTTACCTAGCCGATTTGTTCCTTTTTGCTTTTGTCTTGTAAAACAAGCTTGCTTTCGTGTTCTCCTTTTTCCTTTTTGCTTATCTTGTTACCTAGAAACCTTTTACTGGTTATTTTTGTTTACCTTTGTGCAGGAAGCATGGGATCCGAGTCTGAAGAAGAAGCTGCACACGTTAGGAAGAACAAGCTTCTCATGGAGGCTATGTCGGCCCAACTCAATCAGAACATGGTAGCAACCATGACCGAGATGATGAGGACCAACCTCAATGACATCCGGAGAGAGCTCAGAGAAGACATCAGGAGAGCTACTAGCCAAGTTCCAAACCGAGAGACTAGGAGAGAAGAGAGACCTCATGCAACTCGCCAAGAGCATGCCGGTTATGAGGAGACTGACAATGAGTATGAACACCTCAGTTCATCCTCAAGACAAAGCCAAAGAAGACATAGGCCTGTCCAAGAAAGAAAGATGAACCAGGGAGATGAGCTTGCTGGTTTGAAGATAAAGATACCCCCATTCCATGGCAAAGCTGATCCGGATGCCTACCTTGAGTGGGAGAAGAAGATTGAGCTAGTCTTTCAGTGTAAGCAGTACACAAACCACAAGAAGATTCAGATTGCTGCTACTGAATTCTATGACTATGCTCTAAGTTGGTGGGATCAGTACATCACAACTCGTAGAAGGAATGGAGAGGAACCAGTTGAGACTTGGACAGAGATGAAGTCTATCATGCGCAAGAGGTTTGTTCCAAGTCACTACCACAGAGACTTGCATCACCGGCTTAGGAAACTTTCCCAAGGTTCAAGATCAGTGGAGGAGTATTACCAGGAGATGGAGTTGCTCATGCTAAGAGCTAGCATATCAGAAGATAGAGAAGCAACCATGTCAAGGTTCCTATGTGGTCTAAACCGAGAGATACAAGATAATGTTGAGATGCAACATTATGTGGAGCTTGAAGAGATGCTACACAAAGCTATTCTTGTGGAGCAACAGCTCAAGAGGAAGGGACATTCACGCAACCACTATGGCTCTAACCGGTTACACAACACCAAGGAATAGAAGACACCTTACCCTAAGGAGTCTAAGCCGTTCCAGAAGGATCACAAGTCCTATCCAAGAGAAGAGACCAAACCAAGCAGTGCTTTTGACAAGGGCAAAGGCAAGGTTGAAGCTTCTAGTTCCAGAGCTCGTGATGTCAAGTGTTTCAAGTGCCAAGGAAGAGGTCTTTACGCCACTGAATGTACCAACAAGAGAGTCATGATCTTGCTGGAAGATGGAGAGTATGCCTCAGAAGATGACAACACCGAGTCTGACCAAGAAGACACTGAAGAAGAACATGAAGAAGGACCAGTCCAGGGGAAACTTTTAGTAGCAAGAAGGCTTCTAAGCTTGCAAAACAAGGCTGAGGAGCTAGAGCAGCGTGAGAACCTCTTCTACACCCGGTGCTTGGTCCAAGGAAAAGTGTGCAGCCTCATTGTTGATGGAGGTAGTTGTGTGAATGCTGCGAGTGAAACCCTGGTCAAGAAGTTGGGATTGAAGGTTCAGAAGCATCCCAAACCTTACCGGCTACAATGGCTGAATGAAGAAGGCACCATGAAGGTCTCAAGTCAAGTCCTTATTCCCTTAGCCATTGGGAGATATGAAGATGAAGTCTTGTGTGATGTGTTGCCTATGGAAGCTGGTCACATACTTCTTGGAAGACCTTGGCAATCTGATCGCCGAGTTATCCATGATGGCTTCACCAACAAGCACTCCTTTGAGTTCAAGGGACGCAAGACCACTCTGGTTCCCTTGACACCTAAGGAAGTACAACAAGATCAGATTCAACTCCAAAAGAAGAAGGAGATTGATCTAAAACCGGCTGGAACTAAGCAGCCAAACTTCTATGCGAACATGGGTGATATCAAAAGAACTCTCCACTCTCAACAATCTGCTATCTTACTTGTGTTTAAAGAAACTCTTTTGAACCTAACAGATTCTACACCGGTGTACCCTAGTGAAATGGTTTCTCTTTTGCAGGAGTTTCAAGATGTATTTCCAGAGGACAATCCCATTGGTTTACCACCTTTGAGAGGGATTGAGCACCAGATAGACTTTGTTCCAGGATCTACACTTCCAAACCGTCCAGCATACAGAACCAACCCGGTTGAGACCAAGGAGTTGCAAAGACAAGTAGAGGAACTCATGGAGAAGGGCTATATCCGATAGAGTTTAAGCCCATGTGCTGTACCAGTGCTCCTAGTGCCTAAGAAGGATGGTACATGGCGAATGTGTGTTGATTGTAGATCAATCAACAACATCACAGTGAAGTATTGCCATCCTATCCCTAGACTTGATGATATGCTTGATGAATTGCATGGTTCTTGCATCTTTTCTAAGATAGATTTAAAAAGTGGTTATCATCAGATTAGGATGAAAGAAGGAGATGAATGGCAAACTGCATTCAAAACTAAACATGGATTATAAGAGTGGTTAGTTATGCCATTTGGATTAACCAATGCACCTAGTACATTCATGAGGTTAATGAATCATGTTCTTAGGTCATTCATAGGCATTTCTGTTGTAGTATACTTTGATGACATCTTAGTATATAGCAAGAACTTAGAAGAACATCTAGAACATCTTAGGGCTGTCCTGAATGTTTTAAGGAATGAAAAGCTTTATGCCAACTTGAAAAAGTGCACCTTTTGCACGGATAACTTGGTTTTCCTAGGTTTTGTTGTAAGTGCAGATGGAGTTAAGGTCAATGAAGAGAAGATCAAAGCCATCAAAGACTGGCCGAGTCCAACCACAGTGGGAGAAGTGAGGAGTTTCCATGGGCTTGCTGGGTTCTATAGGCGATTTGTGAGGGACTTTAGCACCATTGCAGCTCCCTTGACTGAAGTGATAAAGAAGGATGTCGGATTCAAGTGGGGAGAAGCACAAGAGAAGGCTTTCCAGAGCCTAAAAGAGAAGCTTACTCAATCACCTCTTCTTATGCTTCCTGACTTTACTAAAACGTTTGAAATAGAATGTGATGCCTCAGGAATTGGAATTGGTGCTGTATTGATGCAGGATAGGAAACCTATAGCCTACTTCAGTGAGAAGCTTGGAGGAGCCACTCTCAACTATGCAACCTATGACAAAGAACTCTATGCCTTGGTGAGGGCATTACAAACGTGGCAACATTACTTGTGGCCCAAGGAGTTCGTCATACACACTGATCATGAGTCCCTAAAGTATCTAAAAGGGCAGAGTAAGCTTAGCAAGAGACACGCAAGGTGGGTTGAATTCATTGAGACCTTCCCATACGTGATCAAGTATAAACAAGGTAAGGAGAACATAGTTGCTGATGCACTATCTCGGAGGTATGTTCTCTTGACCACCCTAGATGCTAAGTTACTTGGTTTTGAGCAGATAAAAGATATATGATACTGACCATGATTTCAAGGAAGCTTATGCTTCTTGTGAGAAGATTGCTGCAGGGCATTACTTTAGACAAGAAGGCTACTTGTTTTATGACAATAGGTTATGTGTGCCTAACTGCTCCTTGAGAGATCTTTTTGTCAGGGAATCCCATGGGGGCAGTCTAATGGGACACTTTGGGATTGCCAAGACCTTAAAAGTTTTGCAGAATCACTTTTATTGGCCGCATATGAAGAGAGATGTGGAGAGAATCTGTGGGAGGTGTGCTATTTGCAAGCATGCCAAGTCCCAAGTCCAATCCCAGGATGAACCTGATTTGAGGACAAATCCTTTTCAAGAGGGAGGGGATGATGTGACCATGGACCGGATCACTAAGGAGAACAAGGAGAGTCTAGATGAGCCACATGAAGACACATTGCACCAGCAGCCGGGTGATGATGCTCTAGCCATTCCTGAAGGTCCCATGACTCCTTCCAGAGTCAAGAAGTTTAAAGAGAATGTTTTTGGATTACTCACTTCACATCCACAACAAGAAAGTCTTGGACAAGGTCTGATCCGAGATGTCTTGATCACAATTCAAGCCATCTCTACATCAAGCTGAGTTAGTGTCTAGGCAAGACATGGGGTGCGTGCTCTTTTCCTTGCTTTTGGTTTTGTCCCACGAGGTTTTCCGGAGGAAGGTTTTTAACGAGGCCACAACTTGTCTTCACATCACTTAGGCCCTATCTCGGTCCAAGTCTAAAAGAAGTTTACATTTTTATGTTATTTTAAGCTTATGTTAAAGTTAAACTATAGTTTCCATTTTGCTTATTTCCGAAACCCTAGAGAGCATGTTCTCGGTTTCTTTTTATTTAAAGGGTTCCTAAACCCTATTGTAAGCCATCCATCTTTTAATCAACAAGTTATCTTTCTCTTTGACGGCTCTCTCTCTAGAAAGTGTGTCGAGTTCTGGTGTGTAATATCCAGAGACCTAAGGGTGTCTAAATTGGTGTGTCATATCCGATTTGTTCATCTAGGAGTATCAAGAGATCATCCATCCCTCTTGTGTCACCATTCAATCCACACGCCTTGAAGAACTTGAGTCTCTGATTCGTTCTTGCAAGGATCTATCCATTCCCATCAACCAAAGAGCATCCTAGGGGCGCATCACCGTCATGCTTGCTTCCCGTCCTGCTTAATTCCCATCCTGCTTCCGATTTATTTTTCTTTCTCCAAAATAATATATTACGAAGTTTCGCGGAAAACTTCGTGCCTAAGAAACGTCGAGCTTCGGAAACGTCGTGCTTCTAAAACGTTGTGCTTCTAAAACGTCGTGCTTCAAAAAATGTTATGCTTCCAAAACGTTCATCTTATCAATCTGAGACATTGTATAACATGGTAGAGCAGCTTATTTTGACTCATGGTTCACTTACGATCCATTCTTCGACCATCTCGTACTTCAAACTTTCCCGATCGATCTTTATCTCCCGCGACTCGACCACTAGGTTGATGCTCGACCACTCTTCCATTTTCTCTGAACCATGTTAAGTTTTATATGACCAAAACTCAACATTCGTCATCAAAATTTGATTCCCAAAATCTTGGCTCCAAATTCCAACTTTGTCGATCTCGACCATTTTATCCCTTCAGGCGGGTTACTACACCGTGCCTTTCCTTGTTCTATCGGTAAAAAGGAGTGTGGATAAGGCGCAGACAGGCTGGAAAGCGATCAGCATCTTCCAAAGATGCTGATGCTCTTCTTGTGGTTCCCCTTGGTCGACCGTTTGAAAGAAAGCGCGCCTACTCCTTTCTGTCCACATATTTGCTCTTCCTTGCTTTCTGAAAACCCTTGTAATCCCTCTATATATTGAACATGTCGAGTATCAATAACAATCAATCAGTTCTCTTCTTTATTTTCTCTCTAGGCCGAAATGGTTCCTCACATAAATATGTTCTTAATCTCTCTATTCTCTTAGTTTCTCTTTGATTTTGTCTAAACATTCATCTCTATTCTCTTATTCTCTAAAGATTTCAAAAGCTTCTCAGGTGAAAGAGTTATGGGTTCTACAAGTCAGGTGATCCTATCTCTGCTTTGTTTGAATTTTGCTAAGTTTAGAACATCTCAAACCTATCTATGGCGACCAGGTGAGCATGCTAAGGTAAGTGGTAATGTTTTCAATGATTCTTTTATCACTCTTTACACAGATATAATACTCTTGCTTTTATCAAAAGAGCCAATTATAGATTTCAGGAAAGCTTTGAAGGGTGTAAGGAGAAGCTATGATGTGATCATGGACCGGATCACTAAGGAGAACAAGGAGAGTCTAGATGAGCCACATGAAGCCACATTGCACCAGCAGCCTGGTGTTGATGCTCTAGCCATTCCAGAAGGTCCCATGACTCGTTCCAGAGTCAAGAAACTTAAAGAGAATGTTGTTGGATTACTCACTTCACATCCACAACAAGAAGAAAGTCTTGGACAAGGTTTGATCCGAGATGTCTTGATCACCATTCAAGCCATCTCTACATCAAGCTGAGTTATTGTCTAGGCAAGACACTTGGTGAGTGCTCTTTTCCTTGCTTTTGGTTTTGTCCCACGAGGTTTTCCGGAGGAAGGTTTTTAACGAGGCCACAACTTGTCTTACACATCACTTAGGCTCTATCTCGGCCCAAGACTAAAGAAGTATTCACATTTTAGCTTATGTTATTTTAAAACTATTCGAAACCCTAGAGAGCATGTTCGAAACCCTAGAGAGCATGTTCTTTGGTTTCTATTATTTAAAGGGCTCTCTAAACCCTATTGTACTCAAGCAACCTTTTATTCAACGAGTTATTTTCTCACTTGACGGCTCTCTCTCTCTAGAAGTTGTCGAGTTCTGGTGTGTAATATCCAGAGACCTAAGGGTGTTTACTTGGTGTGTCATATCCGAGTTATTCATCTAGGAGTATCAAGAGTCCTCTCATCCCTCTTTTGTCACTAATCGATCCACAACCTTGAAGAACTAGAGTCTCTGATTCGTTCTTGCAAGGATCTATCCATCCCCATCAACCAAAGAGCATCCTAGGGACGCATCAAGTGGTATCAGAGAAACTTTGGTTTGGGAAGTACTCGTTCTCTCTTGTTTCTTTTTGATTCATCAGTATTAAACCTTTGTTAAGCAGTAGAACTAATATGTTTAGGGCTGCTCAAGTTTTATAAGAGAGTAGACAAGGTTTTAAGACTTTTCCTTTTTTCTTGCGGAAACCCTAGAGAGATAAACCCTAGCCGCATAAGTTCTTTGCTCTCTAAACCTCTTTGTTTCATCTGCTAATCATCTTAATCACCTTGAACACTAGTAGATTTAGGTTGTTTAGGCTGCTAGAACACCTTAGAGAAGTTTAGACAAGAATTGAAGAGTTTCATTTTTGCTTGAAATCGGCAACCCTAGTTCCATTTTTTTAGCCGATTATCCTTTTTACTCTTTGTCTTGCCGAACAAGCTTTAGTTTTGTGTTTACCTTTTTCCTTTTTGCTTGTCTTGTTACCTAGAAACTTTTTACTGGTTATATTGTTTACCTTTGTGCAGGAAGCATGGGATCTGAGTCTGAAGAAGAAGCTGAACTCGTCAGGAAGAACAAGCTACTCATGGAAGCCATGAATGCTCAACTGAACCAGAACTATTGACAAAGTAAATAAATAGATAAGGAGAAGAGAGAATCTGGAATCACTTGAAGAAGAAGCAACAAATCTGAGCAGACTTGGTATGCAAGTATGTCCGTACAACACTTGCCTCCCAAGTCACCCAAGCTTAACCTAACGTGTCTTCAGAGTCAAGGCAAGTTTAAACTTACCTTGGTCAACATCAGAAGGAGGAGAAGACCGTTGGAGATATTATGGGAACAAGAGGAATGAATAAAATAAGCAAAGTCACATGTTCCACTTCTGCTCTCTCTGCTCCAGCAGTTGAGGACAAGTCACTTTCACTTCTGCTCTCTCTGCTCCAGCAAAACATTTGTTTATTGTTTATCTTGTTTCTGTCTTAGGCAACTTGCCTTTATATAATTTGTAGCTCACACTTATTCTAATCAAGGAAAAGAGTTCCTTCTCTCTCTTTCTCTCTTGCACACGAAAATCACTCTCTCTCTCTCTCTCTCTTGGATTTAAACCTATCTTTCTCTCTGTTCTTGAGCTTGTTCTTCACTGTTCTTCATTTACTTTCATGGTATCAGAGCATTTAGCTCCTAAACCTTTCAATTTCTTCCGCAAACACTCTTTACTTACTTCATATTGACAAAGGAAATAAATAGAAAAGGAGAAGAGAGGATCTGGAATCACTTGAAGAAGAAGCAACAAATCCGAGCAGACTTGGAATGCAAGTATGTCCGTACAACACTTGCCTCCCAAGTCACCCAAGCTTAACCTAACGTGTCTTCAGAGTCAAGGCAAGTTTAAACTCACCTTGGTCGACATCAGAAAGAGGAGAAGACCATTGGAGATATTATGGGAACAAGAGGAATGAATAAAATAAGGAGAAGTCACATGTTCCATTTCTGCTCTCTCTGCTCCAGCAGTTGAGGACAAGTCACTTTCACTTCTGCTCTCTCTGCTCCAGCAGAACATTTGTTTATTGTTTATCTTGTTTCTGTCTTAGGCAACTTGCCTTTATATATTTTGTATCTCACACTTATTCTAATCAAGGAAAAGAGTTCCTTCTCTCTCTTTCTCTCTTGCATACGAAATTTACTCTCTCTCTCTCTCTCTCTCTCTTGGATTCAAACTCATCTTTCTCTCTGTTCTTGAGCTTGTTCTTCACTGTTCTTCATTTACTTTCATTGTATCAGAGCCTTAAGCTCCTAAACCTTTCACTTTCTTCCGCAAACACACTCTACTTACTCCATTCTACCTTTCTATCCGAATAGTTTCTGGTTTTCTTGAAGAACATCCTTTTATCCAGTGGATATTAGTCTTGTTCTTGCAAGTTTCTAGGCTGTTCTTCACCATTTCTTTTTATTTCTCTTCATTTCTCTTCATATATTCACCATATAAAGAGATAGTAGCTTGTTTCTGCTTGTTTTCTAGCTTTTCCAGTGTTCAAATTTCAAATTTCTACCCAGCACACTCTATTACCCACTGGACAATAGCAAGTCAAAATGGAGCAACACAAACAAATAGTCTTTCCAGTCACTCTAAAAGGTTTAAACTACCTTCTATGGTCGAGATTGACCAAGACAGCCCTTGGTGGTAGAGGTCTATGGGAGCACATCACTTCAGGAGAAGCCCCAAGACAAATCACACAAGGAGAAGATGGCAGAGAAGTTGTAGTGACAGATGAAGGCAAATGGGTTCAAGAAGATCTCATGGTGCTGTCTGCCTTGCAAGGTTCTCTGGATGGTCCCATAATGGAAGCTTACTCCTACTGTGAGACAGCAAAGGAGTTGTGGGACACCTTACAAAAAGTCTATGGAAACACCTCTAACCTCAGCAGAGTCTTTGAAGTGAAGAGGACAATCAACAACTTGCATCAGGAGGATGTAGACTTTACCAAACACTTTGGAAAGTTCAGAGCATTGTGGGCTGAACTTGAGATGCTGAGACCAAGCACCACTGATCCAACCATCCTGAATACAAGGCGTGAGGAGGACAAAGTATTTGGGTTACTCCTCACTCTTAATCCTACTTTCAATGATGTTATCAAACACATTTTAAGAGCTAAGGAGCTGCCCAGTCTGGATGATGTGTGTGCTCAACTACAGAAAGAACAAGGTTCTGATGGGCTGTTTGGTGGTAAAGCAGAGCTATCCATGGTTAATAAGGCCGAGAAGATGGAGACTGCTTCAGCAAACAAAGCTTATTATAAGCCAGGAGGGGATAAGCGCATGACTTGTGAGCATTGCAAGAAGCAAGGACACTCCAAGAACAACTGCTGGATTCTCCAACCCCACCTCAGGCCACCTAAGTTCAATCAGACCAGAGCTCATGAAGCAAGAGCTCAAGACACACAACCAGGCAATGTCTCTATGCGCATGGGAGAGGATGGAAGAGCCATGATCTCAACAACACATGCGGTTGGGTCTACCTCTCAGGCCATACCTCAACCTCCTAATGATGATGCCTTCATCCGCAAGTCAGACATTGAGGCCCTCATAAAGGCTCTCAATGCAAACTCTGGTAACACTAGTATTAATGCTTTAAATTCTATTCACACTGCATCACAAACTACTAGGCCTTTGATAATTGACTCAGGAGCTTCTCATCACATGATTAGGGATGTTAAACTCATTAGCAATGTCAAACCAGCTCTAGGTAGTGTAGTGATTGCAAATGGTGATAGGATCCCTATTGAAGGAATAGGAAATCTGAATCTGTTTAATAAAGAGTCTCAAGCCTTTTACATGCCTACTTTCACATCTAATTTATTATCTGTTAAAAGAGCCACTAATGATCTGGATTGCAAGGTTATTTTCAGTCCTAATGATGTGTGCTTTCAGGATATTAAGACCAGTAAGATGCTGGGAAAAGGTGTGAGCAAGGGAGAGCTGTATTTACTTGAAGACACTAAGCTTAGCTCAGATTCTACTTGTGTTTTTAATTCTGCTTCTGTTTTAGTTAGTGATGTGTTATGGCATGCTAGATTAGGTCACCCTCATTCTCGAGCCTTAGGATTGATGTTACCTAATCTATCTTTTAAAAATGAAACTTGTGAGGCCTGTATCCTTGGTAAACACTGCAAATCTGTTTTTCCTAAGTCATTGACCATCTATGAGAATTGCTTTGATTTAGTACACTCTGATGTGTGGACAGCCCCCTGTGCATCTAGAGAAAATCATAAGTACTTTGTTACTTTCATAGATGAAAAATCTAAGTATACTTGGCTCACACTGATTCAAAGCAAAGATAGAGTTTTAGAAGCATTTATCAACTTCCAAAACTATGTAACTAACCATTTCAATTCCAAGATAAAAATTTTCAGGTCTGATAATGGTGGGGAGTATACAAGCCATACCTTCAAACACCACTAAGCAAAACATGGGATTATTCATCAAACAAGCTGCCCATATACACCACAACAAAATGGAGTGGCTGAGAGGAAGAATCGCCACCTTATGGAGGTTGCAAGAAGCATGATGTTTCACACCAATGTACCTAAGAGATTTTGGGGAGATGCTGTAGTGGCAGCATGCTATCTAATCAATAGGATCCCAACCAAAATCCTCCAAGATGTTGAAATAAAGAAGGAAGAAGCACCAGCTATGAAGGAAGGTCGCTTGTGCAAAGATTGTGCAAAAATAATCATGTGCAAAGTTTGTACAAAAAGATTATTTTGCACAAGATTTGCTCAAGAAAGATAATGATGTGCAAAGTTCGGGTCAGCCTCAAAACACCCAAAGATCAGTGTGCAAAACAAGGGTTGAAGATAATCTTTTGGTGCAGAGTTTGTGCAAAAGAATCAACACCAATGTGCAAATCTCGGGTCATCTCATCTCGACCAGAAACCAAGTCACTGACGCCAAGGAAAGTTTGAAAAATGGAGCCAAGGTGAGGAAGTCACATGCTGTGCTTAATAGCTGTTAGGACCTACCATTGTCCCTCATTCTGGACGTGCCCAGCCTGTTCCAGCCAGTCTGCCCTTCTGATTCCCCTTAATATAGTAGTTTATTCAGACCACAGTTTATTCATTGTTTATTGTCTTTGTTGTCTTGTTGCTTCTTTGGCTATATTAATCCCTCCTTGTCCACGAAATTCATTAAGCTGAATGGGGGAGTTCTCCTTTCTTCTTCACCACTCTCTGGTCTCATTACTCTCTCATAATCTCTGGTTACTCAAACTCTCACAAACATTCTCATAATTCTCTCTCAAACTCTGCATAATCTCTCATACTCTCTGAAGTGAAAGTTAATTCTCTCCTTCACCAATTCTCTTATTCTGCTGTTTCTCTATCCTCCATACTCTCTATTCTCTTGTTACCCACGAGCTCAGTCTCACTCACACTCTTAAACACTTTTATTCTTTGTCTTGCATACAATCTGTCCAGCAGACTCATTCTCTCTGTTTCTCATTCTTTCTCTTGTTCACACTCAACCAGTCTGTCACCTTCACTCACACACCATTATATGTCTATTTTCACTTGGTATCAGAGCTCTCAAGCTCCTGAAACTGACAAAGCTTCCGCAAATCGAGAACAAGCTCACTCTCATTGCTGTTTCAAACCATTGGAGAAGTTTCTGTCTTGTTGGTTGTTCAATCTCTTCAAGAAGAAGAAGACTGCTAGCATGGCGTGTCTAGAGGCTTCCCAAGTTCTATCACCCTTCCTCCTGTTCAGCATGAAGAGATCTCTTGGAGAAAGAAGGTTTTGGAGCTGTTTGGCAAGTAAAACTCCAAACCATGTCTGTACCAGCGATTTTCATGTTCTTTCCAAGATGGAGTCTCTCACTGTGTTCCATAAGGTGGCGCCTGGTAATCAGGAAGAAAGGAGGGGTATTAAGCATGAGAGGTTCAAGGGGAAAGCACAAACAAAGAAGTGGAGTTTGGTAGAGAACCCAAAATCCAAATCTGCCAAAGTTCAAGTGAACCATGTGCCTTGGAGGTTCAAGGAATCAGCTCAGGTTCATTGTTTGTAAGTTAAATATCTTTCCCTTGAGTAAAGCTCGTGTCTTTATGTCTGGTTGATGTGAGTGGTGTGTTTAGTATCTTAGGGACAGTTCAAAATTGCTAGAGTTGTTGAACCTAGTTTCTGTCCCATGATACTTAAAAGTTGTGTGTGTATTGTTCTAGGATTCTTTGAAGCTTGCTAGCATGATATGTCTAGTTTCTGTCATAGAATCATTGTTTGTATTGTGTCTGGCCTAAGTGAGTTGCTTAGTCTCAGTTTGTGTCTTGTTGCATTGCTAATGGTCTAGGAGAGTTTCCTGGTCATGTGCTGTATTCATGGTTGTGTAGCTTGATTAGATGAGTTGTCTAGTCTAAGCTACTGTCATAAATTCTCATTTCATTTTGTTACTGTCATATGTGTGATAAAATGAGCCTAGATGCCTTGTAATTGATGAGTTATCATGCTTGAGCATTTAGTGAATTGGTTTTGGATTTGAGCTAAATGATTGTTTAGATTATGTCCATTGCATTTTCTTAAAACATTGGGATCAGAATTGGTGAGTTATCAATGTCTGATCCTACTGTGTGTGGTCTGATTCTTGCTGGAGTTTGAGTGATGTTTCAGGTGCACAAGAGGTGCTCTCTGTCCATCATCAAACCGAGACAAAGAAGAAGCCTTTGCCCATGTGTTCAGAGCCTACACATGATGTATTTCCTGGTTGATCCAGAGCCTACACATGATGTATATTCCTGACCATGGAGAGATATCTTGTTTGGAGAACCGGTTGACTTAAGCGCAGGCTGTTTGGTTGTTGCGCTCCTGGTTCAAAGAGACAAGCAAGGAAAACTGGTGGTTTAAGGCAGTGGAGCAGAGACCAAGGGTGGATTAGTTGGCTTAAGCGCATGTGTTGGTACTGTTTTGCTCCTGGTTCAAGTTCAGTGTTGCTCAATTCCAAGCATGGTCCTTCACCTATACTCTCTGGATCAAGCTTGAGGAGGGGTAATGGTGAGAAATCCTGAAGGTCCAAGTCGTCCATTGCCTCACCTCAGATCAGAAGGAGGATTTAAGTGTCCAAAAGATACTCCTCATTATTCTCATTTCACCAAATGCAAGGGGAGTAACCATTTCATTCTTTGAGTTAAAGTTTGATTGGTTTATGCCTTGAGAATTGATGCAAGTGTTTATGCATTATGTTGTAGGTACTTGGATCTCTCTGTAGCAGAAGCTGGTGGCCCCTAAGTCCTTTCAACATGGCGAGTAGTCAGAAGAGAGGGGGAGACACAACTGGCCTTAAGAAGAGTTCCAAGATGATGGTGTGTGTGCAAGTGGTGGAGTTCACACTTGCACCACAAGTTAGGCCATGATCCAGAGCCTAAGGACTCCACCAAGATTTATCTGAAGTTCCTTAGGCTCACTGGCCAATCCCCAGGCTTTGAAGAACTCTACTCTTTTCCTTAGCTGGTTTTGTCCCAAATGGGTTTTCTGGCTAAGGTTTTTAATGAGGGAGCTTCTTCAAGGTTCCAAGCTTGTCCAAGGATCTCCTATGGTCAAGCTTGAGGGGGAGTGTTGAAATAAAGAAGGAAGAAGCACCAGCTGAGAAGGAAGGTCGCTTGTGCAAAGATTGTGCAAAAATAATCATGTGCAAAGTTTGTACAAAAAGATTATTTTGCACAAGATTTGCTCAAGAAAGATAATGATGTGCAAAGTTCGGGTCAGCCTCAAAACACCCAAAGATCAGTGTGCAAAACAAGGGTTGAAGATAATCTTTTGGTGCAGAGTTTGTGCAAAAGAATCAACACCAATGTGCAAATCTCGGGTCATCTCATCTCGACCAGAAACCAAGTCACTGACGCCAAGGAAAGTTTGAAAAATGGAGCCAAGGTGAGGAAGTCACATGCTGTGCTTAAGAGCTGTTAGGACCTGTCATTGTCCCTCATTCTGGACGTGCCCAGCCTGTTCCAGCCAGTCTGCCCTTCTGATTCCCCTTAATATAGTAGTTTATTCAGACCACAGTTTATTCATTGTTTATTGTCTTTGTTGTCTTGTTGCTTCTTTGGCTATATTAAGCCCTACTTGTCCACGAAATTCATTAAGCTGAATGGGGGAGTTCTCCTTTCTTCTTCACCACTCTCTGGTCTCATTACTCTCTCATAATCTCTGGTTACTCAAACTCTCACAAACATTCTCATAATTCTCTCTCAAACTCTGCATAATCTCTCATACTCTCTGAAGTGAAAGTTAATTCTCTCCTTCACCAATTCTCTTATTCTGCTTTTTCTCTATCCTCCATACTCTCTATTCTCTTGTTACCTACGAGCTCAGTCTCACTCACACTCTTAAACACTTTTATTCTTTGTCTTGCATACAATCTGTCCAGCAGACTCATTCTCTCTGTTTCTCATTCTTTCTCTTGTTCACACTCAACCAGTCTGTCACCTTCACTCACACACCATTATATATCTATTCTCACTCAAGACACTTCCCCATTTCAGGTACTGAATAAAGTAAAACCTCCCATTGATCATTTGCGTGTGTTTGGGTGTGTGTGCTATGTCTTGACACCAGGTGAACAGAGAAACAAGCTAGACCCCAAGAGTGTTAAGGCCATGTTTCTTGGATATTCTCATACACAAAAAGGGTACAAGTGCTACTCACCAGAATCAAGAAGAGTAATGGTATCAAGGGATGTAAAGTTTGTGGAATCACAGGGATATTATGATGAGAGGAGTTGGGAAAACCTTAAGGACCTCTCACATGGATCCTCAGATAGGGCAAGCAACCTGAGAACCATTCTGGAAAATTTAGGCATCAGTCAGTCCTCAAACAATGAGGAACCAAGGAGACACTCTCCTACTCCAGTGTCTGAGGGAACTAGAGCAGCTGGACCAAGTGTCGAGCCAGTACATCCTGACCCTGAGGGGGGCAGTGAATCAGACACACAACAACAAAAACAAGAGGATGATTCAGAGACAGCACATGATCAAGATGGACTACATGAAGTTGATCAGTCCAGTGAGAATCAAGATCTGGAAGAACATGTAGAGACAGTGCTAGAAGAGCAACAGATTCAACCATTGAGGAGAAGTACAAGAGTGAAGCATCATCCATCCAATTGGAAAAACACCAGAGTATACTTCAACAGCAATGCAGTAGCTCATCCCATACAAGCAACTTGCTCAATGGCACACTATCCTCAAGAACACCAAGCCTTTATAAGTAATCTGGATCAAGAGTACATTCCAAGGTCTTATGAAGAGGCAATGGATCTGGAGGAATGGAGAGCCTCAGTTGAAGATGAGATCAATGCTATGATCAGAAATGATACATGGTTTGAAGCTGAGCTCCCCAAAGGCAAGAAAGCAGTGACAAGTCGTCTGATCTTCACCATCAAGTATCTAGCAAATGGAAAACCAGAAAGGAAGAAGACAAGACTTGTAGCAAGGGGCTACACTCAGGTCTACGGAGAAGACTACCTAGACACATTTGCTCCAGTGGCTAAGCTTCACACCATAAGGATTGTTCTTGCTTTGGCAGTCAACTTGGAATGGGATCTATGGCAAATGGATGTCAAGAATGCC
>CAJHQP010008813.1:0-25121 GCA_905132765.1 Moricandia arvensis
ACGGAGAAGGATAACCGAGGAAATACCGAGGAAAGCAAGAATGTGGTTTCCTCGGCAATTTCTCGAATTTTCGGGGAAATTAACGAGGAAGACCAGTTCCTGGAAATTTTCCGAGAAAATTCCGAGGAAGACCTGTTCTCGGAATTTTCCGAGGAAATTCTGAGAACAGGGGTTTGGGTTCTGGAAAAACCCATATTCCTCATAACGGAATTCCGGATAATTCCGAGGAAATCCGAGGAAGGTAACAATTTTCAGTTGTTCCTCAGAAAATCCGAGGAAAGTTCCGAGGAATAGAGGTTTTTAAAGAAACAACGTTTTGCAGATTGATTAACACGTTTAACCTTCATTAAAAAGTCTTTAACCAGATTAATGAATTTAAAATTTGGTGTTTTAGACGATAAAAACAATTTTAAGATTGCATGAATGAAACCACACAAACATAAGAGAAACACTTATAACACATTTAAATAAATGTTAAAGGGAATACTTACAATTATTTTTGAAATTTGTTATTTTAATGGTTAGATACCCTCTATACAAAGATCCTCAATAGGTTGCATTACATTTTATAAAAATGAAATACGGCCAAAAAATCGAGGTTTTGAACCCAAACCCATGGTTCCTCGGATTCCTCGAAAATTCGAAGGAAATTCCGAAGGAAAGAGGTTTTTTCAGACCCAATCCTTGTTCCTCGGAGAATTTCTCGGAATTTTCGCGAGGGAATTCGAGGAAAGGTAAGAATTTTCAGGGTTTCCTCAGAATTTCTCAAGAATTTTCCGAGGAATTTTCCGAGGAACAGAGAAGTGTGTTTAAACCGAAAACAACGTTTTGGGATTGATTACACTTATATAACTTCATTAATGTTCTTAAACCAGATTGATGAATTTAAAATTGTGTTTTAGACGATAACAAACATTTTACGATTGCATGAGAATGAAACGCACACAACATAAAGAGAAACACTTATACAATCTTTAATAATGTTAAAGGGAATTACTTACAATTATTTTTGAAATTTTTGTTTTTTTCATGGTTAGAGTGATCATATATACAAGAATCCTCAATGTGTATGTCATTTACATTTGTATAAAAATGAAATACGGCCAAAAAATCGAGGTTTTGAAACCAAACCTCTGTCCTCGAATTTCCTCGGAAAATTCGAGGAAAATTCTGAGGAACAGGGGAATTTTTCAGACCCCAATCCTTGTTCCTTCGGAAATTTCCTCTGGATTTTCCGAGGAAATTCCGAGGAACTTGGGATTTTTTAGAACCACCAAGTACGCCTTTGTTCCTCGGAATGTTCCGAGAAAATTCGAGGAAGTTATTGGTCCATTCGGAATTTATTTAACTTCGGAGGATTACCAATCCCGTGTCTTGGAGTGAAAGTGTGGTTTTGCGTAGTCGAACCGTCTAATGTTTAATTATGTCCGACGGATATTCCTGCGCTTGCTCCGGTGTTCGTCTTGTAATGCTTGAAATACATACCAGCCTGCTTCTTCTGTCTTTCTATCTCCGCCGCATCTCTCATTTCTCTGGTATCTCCTCTCTATTGCTTCTCGTTCGATCTGCCCTTCAGACTTCTCGCCGGCTTATTCTGGACTACCCCAAACCCCACATCTCTACTCCATCTAGAATCATGTAAGAAATCTATGTAAACTTATATTTTTCAATTTCTAGGGTTTGGTTGAGATTAGATTTTCGGATTATAGGTTGTTTGATGGATAGTGTTAGGATTGAAGTGGATAGTCTAGTTAGGATTGGTTGTTTTGATTGTTGTTTTAAGTGTTTGTTTGGAATTTATTTTTGTATTGTTTGTAAAGACGTTTTTTGATTTGTTAAAAACGTTTTTTCTATGTCTAATTGTTAAAAACGTGTTGTCAGATTTTTAACACGTTTTCAGTCAGTAATGAAACTATGTATACGGTATGACAGGCGTTTTTTCTTATCAAATTTTGAAAGATATTTATAGTAAAGCTTTTTCTAATATTTACTGAATGATGTTATTAATTTTTAATATCATACTAGTATATATATAGTGATTATGCATGCTAAAGAAGATGAAATATACAAAGACACACAGATGATGATAACATTTTCAAGAATTTTAATAATTTTTATCATACTTTCTTAGTATGTATAGGATATCAGTGTGATATTACATGTTATAAAGAAAATTAATTTTTTGATATATTATAAACTGATTTTGTAGAATTATTAACAATCTATTCAGTCTGCGTCCAGAAGAAGGGCCGTTTGTTCGGTTTGGGTGCGTCGGTCCCGGTCGTTCGTCTACTGCTGCAGGTCACGCTATTTGTTGTATCCAGAAAGTAGCTTTATGGGTCAGTTGCAGGACATAAGATGATGCGCATCTGCGTTGGAGACGCAAGGATGGCGACTCTACAGGCATGGCGAAGCTTCAGACATGCGTGCTTTGAGGCATCAAAGGAGGCTAAATGAGCAAAGTGAATGGAGATGATGAGAGAAGGGTTGTCACCGAAACGAGGTGTGTCCCGGAGCATGCGAGATCACGTCGAATTCCCAAAACCGTAGTAAAAACTCTGAAATGTTTTTATTTGATTATTTGTATGACTGTGTGATGTGTGTAGTGATGTTCTTTGATTTTGATTGTTAATTTATATTTTTGAATTTAAATTTACTAGAAATTTAATGTAAAATAATATATTCTCTTTTGGGTTAGTTCCGTAGGAACCTGTCTCGGTGATGAATTCCGAGGGATGTTCCTCGAGAATTTTCCGAGGACAGGGATTTCCTCGGAATTTCTCAGAATTTCCGAGGACAGGGTTCCTCAGATTTTCCGAGGGACATGGTTCTCGGATTTCTACTGCGAAATTTCTCCGAGGGACAGGGTTCTGGACAGTAATTTTCCGAGGGAGCAGGGTTCCTCGGCATTTTCTGAGGGACCGAGGGTTCGCTGCGGAATGTCCGTCGATATTCGAGAGAATTCGAGGGAAATGAATTCCGAGGAGTTTTTTCCGAGGAGCATAGATTTCTCGGCTATGTCGTCGGATACACGTTATCATATTCGACGACATATCTGACTTCGATTTTGGCCCTCGGAATGAGCCTGTTTCTTGTAGTGATTGGAGTCGAAGTATAAAAAGTTTTCATCTCATAATGTTTCATAGTTGCATTTGGTACATTTAATAATTCAGTTCTATAGTTTCATAGGTGTAATCGAGTGTAGTTCCTTTGTCAAAAATCAATCGAGTGTATATGCAATGTTTCATAGAGGATAAGAAGAATGTTTTACAGACTAGAAAAATAGTTTGCGTTTAATTGGGAAAATTGTGGATGGGGAAAGGTATTTTTTTTTGGATGGGGCAATGTTAATTTCATATAAGAGATAATAGCTATATATATACACTCATAGCCGGTCCTAGTGACTTTGAGGCTGCAAGCTTAACATGCAAAAATGGCCAAAAATATTTTTTGAACCAAGGAGTCTTTGAAACTAGGTCTTTTTGAAGTGGCAAATGTTGTTTCACCACTAGACTACATAAGCTTTGGTAATTTTGTGGCTGGTTTGATAAACTGGGGATGGAATCCCATATTCTCCCCCTTTCTGAGATTACCCCTAATCTAATACACGTTGGCTAAAAATAACCAATCTTAGATTCAGCTTGATCTTTTCTTGTAAACTCATAGGTTACTATTATAAACTAATTTGCATCTAGTTTCTTCTTATCCACTCTTTTTGTTGAATGTATTTCCATCCACTTGTTCTTCTAAAAGGTATGACAAAGGATAAATTTAATTTTGTTATACTTAAAACATTAGTGGCTAACACTTGTCTTAACAGTTAATTGAAACATTAGTAGTTAATAATTAGTATATATGCTGGTGAAACTAGACAAGAGAGAAGTGGTGAGAATTAGTGATTGAATACAAAGTATGTAATCTTAGTGTAGTAGTAAATATAATTGTTAGTTTTTAATTATTCCTATTATATGTTAATAATATGTAATTATAGATGGAATTTTTTTTGGTCCACAAATAAAGTCTTCTTAAAAATGTCATACAAATATAGCCAATTTGACAGAGTATATATAGTGTCAGTTAACAATTAAGATATAAGGCATATATAGTCTAAGTTATACTGATAACATGTAAATAAGATAGAATCTTAACTGTAAATTTGGTTATTAGTTGGTAAAATCTTTAATATATATGCTTATTGAAATTAAAGATGAGAGATAAGTGAAACAACTGGTCTAAATTTTCTTTTACCTAATAAACATATTGTAAAATTTATTACTAAGAAAAATATAACTAAGCCCAAATATTTTTGAGATACCACCGTCAGGACCAATGAAGAAAAATGATGTGAATGATGCTCCTTTTCATTACTTGATATGTCACATGTCTCACACCTTACTCTCATTTTTGTCGTCTTTGATGATTACTACACCAGCTCTTCATCCATACTAAACTTTAGACGAATCTGCACAGTTTTGCATCTCCAATTGCCTTTTTACATCCAATTTGACATAAACCATATAAACACACATAATACAAGAAATGACTTCCAAAATAATATAAAACACATACTTTGACTCGATAAAAGACTCAAAACATAGATTATAAACTAGTAAAACCACCGGTATACAAAATGGACGGCTGAGATTGCTCCTTATGCACCTCATGTGATTTCTTTGTTTAATTCAAACTAGCTCCTTCCATTTGAATTCACACTAAGTAGCTTTAAGTTTCGGGAGCTTGGCAACAATCTCAAAGTAAGCATCAACTCATTTCATTGCCATGCAATTCAGGTTAGGTCAAGTGTTGTTGCACAACCCTCATCTTCTCTTGTAAAGTCAAGTTATCGTTAACCAGCCAGATTGTTTCAACCAACTTGCTTCTTCTTCTCCTTTTCTTTCTTCATTCCAACATTCTCTTTCAAGTTTGAGCATTGGATATCCTGGGGTAAGTTTAGAACTGAAAATCCTTGCCTCATTAAAAAAACAAAGTGTGGAAAACCTCTTTTGGATAAAAACATCACGTAGGGAAAAAGTGTAAGCACTCTCATCCTGAGGATTGGCCAGTGAGTCTAAGGAGCTTAAGATCATTGAGGTGGTTTCCTTAGACCCTGGATCATGGCCGCCTTGCGTGGCAAGTCTTCTTTACATCACTTTGTGTACTTGAAGCCCTCTTTGTAGCCGGTTTGATGTCTCCCATTTCTTCAAACTTCTTTGCCATCTTTAAGGCGTTTGATTCAAATTTCAGCATTTGCATATGAGTTAAAAGTACTTGATTTACAATGTACAATGTATCTATCTTCAAAAATAGACCAATCCAAAATTATAATAGAGAATGAAGATTAGATTTTTTCCTTGCATCATTTGAATAAAATGTTGGTGAGGAGTGCACTTTATCTTGTCTTGTGCACTTAACTCCCTAAATTCATCGCTGACCTTTGCAATCCATGAGGAAATCAACTTGTTAGGTGGCTGCTCAACCTCTGGTCTGTCTCCTTAGCCCTTCCTCTTAAATTACCTTTGAAGGTCAGCCGTATTTGGCTCAGCCAAGATGGGTCAACCTATGGTAATGTTTCCTTCTCACTTCTTCTTAAAATCCTTGGTTGGACAGCCGTTTTTCGGCTCAGTCAGGAGTATCCCGGTAGTGTCTTTGGTGTGCGGATGGTTTGTCTTGAATTGTGACTTTGGAGCTCACTCACAGCCTCCTCAATCTTGGCCAAAGAGTATAAGTGTAGGATCGAGCTTGGAAGTGAGCGCTTGACGGACTTGTATTTGGACCACCAGCCTTCTTGGCTGAGTGTTGACCTTTTCTGCATGGATGTGCTTTATTCCATTATACTCTACAATGATCCAGCTCTCTGTTTCATCAACCGCCTCTTACCATCTTTGTAAATACTAGACTGATATGTCCAAGAGATGTTGTGCAATGGAACATGACCTTCCTTAACCACAGTTTCTTGTAGACTACTCTGATACATCTTTTGTTTCCAGAAATCACAACAACTAAAGGAGACAATAAGATCGCAAACCATGGACAAGAACATGGGGCAACCTCAAGTCTGGTAACTCCAATCAAACAAGACTAGAAACTCTATGGAAACTATCGTATAAATATGATTCCTTGAATCCTAAGAAATATGCTTCTTAACTAGGCATTAGTGTAATATGTAAACACACAACTCAGGAAAGAGGCTATACAACACTAAGAACTTAAGAACATCTAGAGCATGATTATCCAAGGACCCCTAGTGGGGTTCCTATTTTTTATTTTTATTTTTTTATTTTTTTTCTTTTTTTTAAAAAAAAAAATTAAAAAAAATAAAATTAAAAAATGAACCAATTACGGATCGCCACGTGGCAGTGGGGCCCGCAAACAGTGTAAGAAACCCTCCAAAAACGGTTCTTATTTAGGAGTTTTAAGAAGCGGTTCTTGCACTGTTCATGGGCCCCACATGTCAGTGGGGCCCGCGAACAGTGCAAGAGCCCCTTCTTAAGAGCTCCATTAATCATGGCTCTAAGGCAGACAATTTTTAGACAAGACACACGACAACTTTGAATAATTTTTTTTCTAGAGCAGGAAATAGACAAGAATATTAAGGTAGTTTTAATCATCATAAGACAGCCCAACAACAAGAACATTGACACATAATACTCTTATTGAAAAAAGAGGAGCAACTTACTATCAAGAACCTGAGCTGGTTTCTTGAAACTCAAACCTATGGGGGCTTATTGCTCCATTGGTTTGAGGTGTAGATTGAATATCCAACACATATCCTTGGTGAGTACTTCCTTTCATAGTGGAACTTCATGAATTCTCTTCCTCTCCTCTTGAAAGTGAGCTTTGTTAAATAGAGAGAGCTTTTGGTCACCATTCATTTCCATGAGCAATTGACTTTGAAGATTTGCCATCAAGCCTTCATTTGAGACATGGATCCAAACACCTTTATTCTAAGAGTTATCTTCATCATTCTGAACCACCTTAGCTCTAGAAAGTCCCTGGACACGCCATAGTTGTTGACTTATCCTCTATGAGAACTATGGACTGTTGGGTAAAAAGATTGCTCTCAAGAGAGATGAACATTGAACCAAGCTTGATGAAGATTTCTTGGGTTTCTTAAACTGGAATACACTTTTATCTTAAGTACTGGTGAGTTTCTTCTCTTTTGGAAGACCTTGGACTAGTGAATAAAATGTTGTACCCAAAAAAATATGAGGAGAAGTTTTACAGAGATTTTGCGGAAGTGAAGAGGTCTTCAAGAGGCTTTTCAGCTTTGATACCATGTGAGAATACAAAGTAAATGAATGAGGATGACGAGAATTAGGTGTTTGATTGAGTGAACACAGAGAATTAGTTATAATGAAAGAGTATGAGGTGGAATTGCAAAGAAAGAGAGAATAAGAGAACGAGTGAGATTGAGAGTTTTGGAGAGTATTAGGCATGAGACTCAGAGAAAATATGAGAAACCAGAGATTTGAGAAGAGTTAACTCATGCTTACTTTTCTTTTTCTTCACACACATATTTAAACATACAAGAAAACCGAAAAGAAGTTGGATAATAGAGTGTTCCGGATAATAGATATGGATACATTGGCTATTCCTCTTCTTTTTAAGAGCTTCATTTTTTATTGTGTGGCTGAGAAAAATGGAGATCCTTAGGACATCATTTATCCCTAAAACTCAAATGGAGATACTTTAGGCGCACACATGACCTCTTTTTTGTTATGTAAGATGGTCTTCTCTTGTTTGATCGCAAGGGTTGAGATGAGACAAATTTTAAATGAAAACTGATATTGCTTCTTATGCATTTCATGTGAACTTCTTTATTTATTCTAACTACCTCCTTGAATTCAACTATATAGCCTTATTAGCACTACAAGAAATTACATTGCAAAAAAAGATGGAAAAATGCAATATATTGTTGCACATAGAGTTGCAATAAAATTTTTAGTGAATTATATAATGTTGCTGATTGATTGTTTAAATTTGTGTTGATGCAAATATATTGCAAATTTTGCAATAAACCAATTTATGGATAAATCTATCATAATAATGCATATATGTTTATGTTGCAAATTTATTGTAAAGGGTAAAAATGCAATAAAGTTTGTGTTGAAATTTGTTGTATACTTTAGCAAACAGATGTTTGTGCGATTCAAGTCGCACAATTTGTTGCTAAATAATCACCCATAATAAATACCATTACAAATTTTCAGTAATTATTTTGAAAATTGCAAATATTATCATGTGATCTGTAAATAATATTTATTATGAAAATATAATTCTAATCCACATTTTTTAAATTGCATTCCTTTTGGGAATTATATTGCTATTTTACAATGATTTCAAATGTAGTGATTTGTTTTCAAACTAAAAAAATATGAACTAATCAAATAACTAATTTTTAACTACTAATATCAAATGTAACATAATAAACAATTCATTAAAATCCAAGTTTCTAAAAATTGAAAAATAAGGTTCAAATCATTATAATTTTCATCGGGAAATTGCATAAAAACTTTGAAAGTGTACACAGTGACACTTTAAACCTTGAACTTTTTCGGACTATCACTTTAAACCTTCAAAATTGGCATTTGTATCACAAAAACCTTCAACTTGGTTTACTTGTTCATCAAGTAAAAGTTGACATGTGCAACAGGTAAAAGTGATGATGTGTAGGTTTTTTCCGAAAAATATAATTATTTAATTAATAAAATAAATAAATAATTAAATAAAAGTTCAGAAAAGTTAATTAAAAATCAAAAAACTAAAAATAAACATTCAGAAAATTAATAAAATTCAGAAAATAAAATAAAATTTCAAAAATAAATTAGATTAAATTAAAATACAGAAAAGTAAATGAAATTTAGAAATTAAGAAATAAAAGAAAAAAGCACAAAATTCAAAAAAATTCCAAATATTTTTTTAATTACAGGATTTTTTAAATAGATTTATCATCGTTGATAATAACAATTTCAAAGATATCACTGATGATGATGGTGGTTTTCTCACATAGCCATTAATAATGACGTTTTGGACATATATTTTAACGCTAATTTTGACATCATCGTTAAAATGATATGGTAAGATATGTCTAATAACGATGTTTTCGATAACCATCATTTAAAACAGTTAGATATGTCAAAGTTTTTTAAATGATAGATAATTGTCAAAGTTTTTCATGATGATGTCGGAAATTATCGTTAGAGATATGTCATATCAAACTATCGTTAGAGATATGTTTAAAATGTACCGTTAATGGTTACGTGAGAAACCACCATCGTCATTAGTGATATGTTTGAAATTGTTATTGTCACGATGATATGTTTGCTTTATTTAAAATCATTTTGTAATTTAAAAGAGAATATTATTATTTTTATTTTTTATTTTGCGGTTTTTTCTTTAACTTTGTTTAAGTTTCTAATTTTGTTTAATTTTCTGTATTTTAATTTATTTTATTTTTTGGAAATATTTTTTAATTTTTAATTTTCTGGTTTTTTATTTTTGAATTTAATTTTTAGTTTTTCATTTTTATTTTTTCAATTTTTAAATTTTTATTTTATTTTTAATTATATAATTATTATTTTTCAAAAATAACCATCGTCACTTTTACATGTTGGAATCTGTCAACTTTTTACTTGATGAACAAGTAAGCCAAATTAAAGGTTTTTTGTGATACAAATGCATATTTGAAAGTTAAAATGATAGTAAAAAAAGTTCAACGTTTAAAGTGTCAGTGTGTGCCACTTTGAAGATTTTTTATGGGATTTTCCCCTATTTTCATCTTTTGATGGATTGGAAATACACGAACCATACATTAATTTGGCCTCTGTATTGATTATGTTTTGACTATGTTTGCTCGTTCTTCAAGCATATATGATTTGTTTAAGGAGTGTATGGTAGGCAGTTCGCCGCCTAGATTCAATTTCTATTAGCAGAAACATTTACATTACTTAGGTTTTCCGATAAGTGAAACAATTTTTTCATTCAAAATAAATAAATAAATCTGAAAGAAAAAATAGTAGCAGAAATTAACATGAAGATCAAATAAAAAAAATAACAAAATACTAAAACCTAATTACCTATTTTTAACACTTCAAAGAAAAGGTTTTGTTTTTTTTACCTTCCCGTTGATAACAGGTGTGTGTTATATGTTATTCTAGTTTTTTTTTTTTAACCACACTTTCATTACTTTTTAAAATGCCAACCTACAATTAAGAGAAGAGTTTAACCAAACTCTACATAGAAACAACAAGAAAACATATATGATAAATAGAGAGACCTCTAACATAAGATGACAACGAATTCAAAGTAAAGCTCTGAATGCGTTGAAACAAGATTCATGGCAGCGCCCGATGCTTGAGATTTAGTCACTTTGAATTGTGACGTTGGTATCCAATCCGCACCTCGAAATATCGTCGAAACGCAAATCCGTTGCATCTTTAGGCCCTGAAGCGTACCGCTCCACAAGATAGCAAATCGGCTATGGAAATAGACAACTCCTCCAGAAGAAATCGGGAGGGAGATCGCTCCTCATAGAGGCAGCATACGGCGTTACGGCTCGCTCCTAAAAATAGATGAGTAGAGATGGTGATGAACATGATGGACCCCGTAAACCTACCGGTAAATGAGAGAAAATCATACTCTTCAAACAAGAGGAAATACTGCAATGTACGCAAGATAGTTTCGGTAAAAACCGTGGTGAATCCACCAAAATTTTTAGCGCATAAATCAAAGAGATCAATACACCCCACATTGAAGTGGGCTGAGAAAATATTGGTTTGAGATGGGGGCCATTGTGCCTAGGTGGGCTTATCAGGCCCAAAGAAAGTTGAAAGAGGCCCATCTCTTGCTCAGTACCACTCAATCTTCATCGGAAATGTAACGTATCAATGATTGGAGCACAGCGACGGCCGATATGTGACGACGCTCCAGATGAGCGACACGCTGGAGATTCCAATCTCTTCTCCGGAGAAGGTGGATTGAGCCAGCACCAGAAAGACATATATGGTTCGCTTAGAAGCCTTCATTGAGGGAAAAACATCAGAATCGAGATTGAGACTAATGGCAGCGGAGGTGGAAGAGAACCCCATCGAACACATGTCAAAGAATTGACAAGCAACTGGATCTGGGCGCTGGGTTATATGTGGATCCCCACAAACAGCGGTGGTTATGACGTCAGAGGTTGTCGTTGGAGGTTGAATTTGCGACGGGGTTGAATGGCGGATGAAGGTGCGGGTTTCCTAGATGGAGGTACGTCGGGATGGAGAGATGGTAGATGTATCTCACAGATCTGATTCCAAATGAACTCAGTCCCGCGGTGGTGTAAATATGAACAGAAAAACCGTACAAGCGCGATATCTGGGAGCTCCCAGAGAGAAGAGCCGTCGAGAGCGGAGGACCTGCGAGACTTAGAGCTTTACAACGGCAAACAATGACTTTAGACAAGAACAAGTTACGGGGAACCCCCCCTCCCCCCAATACATCACAGATTCAGGAATCCCCGAACTAAAGAGGCAAGGTCCCTCGCTTCTCTTCACCACCATCAAAACGCTGCAGACGAGAAATGTCGGGAAAGTAGGATCCAAGACTTGAAAGGACAGAGTGAATGGAAATCACGGCGAAACGAAGATGAAGCAAGACGTAAGAAGTTGCAGAGATTGAAGGAAAACAGAGAAGGAGGAGAGCAAAGGCGACGCCGGCGATCTGAGTCACCGCCGGCGTCGTGAATCAGATTCACAAACGGTGCCTCTATTCTCGTGCCTGAGAGGAAACTAGGGCGAACTAGCACTAATGAACATGTTACTCTAGTTTAACAATCTCTCTTTGGTTGGAAAAGAAGCAGAACCTGAAACTTAGTTCCCCACAAGTAAAATAAGAATTAATAAAAGTATATATAAAGAACAAAAGAAAGAGTAAATATAATTTTCTATAAGGATAATATCACTAGATTCACATATATGCTAGAACTATCTTATTTTAAAAAAACTTAGGGCAAATAAAAAAAAAGGTAGGGAAAAGGGGAGATATACACCACTGTGTTGGTTTTGTCTTAACAAAATGATAATTTAAAATTATAATTTGGATAGGCTTAATATTTTAGATTGTTATTGTAAATATTTTTAATATTTAATATTTTTAGTTTGAATTAGGATTTTTTTTTTTTTTGAAATATCTAATCTATTAATTAATGTTCCTATTTGAATTTTACTGTGGCATGTTTTTAATTTACACCTTTTAACATGTTGTGACTAAATATAAAAATATGCTATTTATGTACACTATTAATAATATGTGCATCAACCAACTAAAAACATATATATACAATAATAATATAGTTCATTTACTTATGTGGTAGTTTTGTGGTGCATGATAAAATACATCTATTTGCATCTGAACCTTATATGAAATTACAAAATATAGTTTTCTTAATGTCTGCACAATAGCTTTCAAAATGATCTAGCAAATGTTATTATAGTTGTTTATATAGAAGTGTCTGTTTGTTTATATAAAATTATATTATATTAGATAAGACAAAGTAATTTGAAAATAATTCTCTAGTAATAAAATTTTGAAAAATTCAGATTATAATTCATAAGGCAATATTTTAGATTTGTAACTGTAACTATTCTATCTAGATTTCGAAACAAGTATGTATTTGATATATTATAAAAGAATATACTCAAAATATAAATATATAATTTATATTATCTTACTCCAAATCCAACTATATACATTAATTCTAATTATTGTTTACCTTTCCTAAACAAATATGAAGAGTCTAGAAAATTAGACCAATCTATTATTATAAATCTTAGAATTATAACAAAACATTCGGAAAAAAAAATCATGAAGTTATAATTGTAAGGATACGGTTAGGAGGTGTACAAAATCTTTTAGATTTGGAAAAAAATACAGCATATATCTTCATATTTAGATTATCATCTAAAGTGTATTAAAATAGTAAAACAAAGTACTCTATACAAAATGAAAACTACATTATAAACATAAAAATAAAGAAACATATATATAATGTCCAAAAACACATGAAAGCAATTTTTATATTTTGTTTGTAAATTTTTTAATTATTAAGTAATTTATAAAGAAACTCTAACTATTAATATTATACTTCTCTATAAACTACTCATAAAATTGTATATAGCATAATTAATAAAAGTTATTAAGCAATTTTAAAATATATAAAAGACTCATGAATAAAATTTATAAATATAATGTCTAAAAAGACACATGAACACAATTTATAAACTCTAATATATAGTTATTAGTTATAATATATAACAAACAAATAAAAATTTATTAATATAAATATTTCCGCGTGTATGCGCGGTTCAGAGTCAAAATCTAGTTTAGTTTTATAAAAAAGACAAAATTTCTTATTGTGGCTCAATTTATTTTAAAAAAATTTCATGTATAGTTTAGTTTGGATAAAATTTTTAACCGAAATAAAATATTTTAACTTTCATTAGATGTTCATATGCAATTATAAATATAATCTATGTATAACTAGAAATTTGAAATTTAGTAAACTTCAGTTAGTATTGTTTTGGTTATTCAGTATAAATTTAATATATTTTGGTTCGAATTTAGATTGGTGAGTTAAATATATACAAAATATTTTAAGTGGAATATATATATATATATTCTCTACTAAATAAAATAGATCGTAAAAATACATAAATAAATGTTGTAAATATAGTGATAAATGTGATACATATATTGCAATATGTTACTTTGGCTTTTTTTCGCCAAAAATCCACATTGCATTATCGTTGAATATTTCTTGTATTTTGCAAGTAAAAATATATGCAGTAAAAAGTTGCAAAGGGGCAAGCGAAAAGTATGTTGAAATGTTATTATTTTCGTAGTGTAGGTTTCTGGAGCTTGGCAACGGCCACAAAGTAAGGCCATCATTAATCAAGGTTGGGGTTATTTTTTTTTTTTTTTCCATTTTTGCTAATTAAAAAAAAATAAAAATAAAAATGAACCAATTACGGACCGCCACGTGTCAGTGGAGCCCGCAAACAGTGTAAGAAACCCTCCAAAAACGGTTTTTATTTAGGAGTTTAAAGAAACGGTTCTTACACTGTTCACGGGCCCTATATGTTAGTGGGACCCGCGAACAGTGCAAGAAACTAAGGGCATGATTAATGCAGGTCTCTTAACAAGGGGTTCTTATTTTTTAAGAGACCGTATCTTAATTTTAACTAAGAAAACTTAAGAACCGTCTCTTAAATAAGAGACATAAGAGACGTCTCTTATCCGGAAAAATGTAAAAAAAAAAAAAAAAATTAAAAAGAGGACAAAAAATTAAAACCCCATCTTAAGAGACCCGGGTTAAAGATGGCCTAAAGATAAAGATGCCCTAAGCTCCGAATCTTTTCTTTACCTCGTAAATCATGTTAAATCAAGTGGTCGTCCTTATTTTTTTGCTAGTCAAGTCTTGTTAATTTGAATTGTATCTTCAACCAGCTTAGTTTTCTTCGTTCCAGCAAAACAAAGGTCGATAATTGCAACAACAGCTCTGTGAATGACAGTGGTGCAGGCAACAATCTAGCGCCGCTTATTGGTGCTAGCGCAAAAAATTTCTACCGAATCAGGCTCACATCACACCCGCTACAATATTTAAGACGATAGACATGGAAGTCAAGAACATCATTAGGAGTAGACGTAATAAACACCAGTTTAGACAGCTAATGTTTCTTTGGATCAGATGAGCCACAAGCTCCGGGACAAGAAATATAATAAAAAGTCGACAAAAAACAGTAATATGGACTTTTGTTTTATGTCTCAAGTCAATGGTCTTTTAGTTTTTGGCATTTTTAGTGACCATTTCAACACAGAACAAAAGAGACGTCCCATGGCCCATAGGAAGCAAATTTAAGGACTCAAGAATTTACTTCGAAGGTGATAAGTTGACTTGACTTTATAAGTATAACCACATATAGAACGTTCCAACTTTTTTTTTCTTTTTTTTTGTAACTGAGAACGTTCCAACTTACAAGTCAGAATTCACGAAGAGTATATTGTTTGCACTCTGGACTGATTCAAATCATGCAAAAAATATATAATTAATTTTTTTGATAAAGGGTATACTATTAGAATAATTTTTTTAAAAATTGATATAAAATGTTTATTTATAGATACAATTTTTTTGTGTGCATATTATGCATCTCTAGTTCTCTATATTTTACAGATCGGTTGTACATATATTTTAAAATAATTTTTTTCATAAATTTTCACAATAATTCTAGCTGTAAGAAATAAATTGTTAATTAGACTATTTAGTTCCTGTAACAAAATATATTTTAAAAATTTTAATGTAAGAGCCAAACTTTAGAAGAAAATGAAACGAAGCTAAGAATTTTTTTTCAAATCTGTTTGTTAAAAATGTAGTGTATTATGTAAGCAGTTCCTTTTCAATTGATCATATTTAACTGAAAGTGTTTTTTTAGATATTTACCTAAATATTATGTTGATTTAGTAAATTAAAGTTACACGTCTAGAAATATAATGCTATACGACTATTTCAAAAGAAAAAAAACGAGGGAAGATTATATCAGATACGGAGAATGTGCAAAGAATTTTTTTTGTTCTTTTTTGTCAACACGTAAATAAATTACATGAGATGGAAACTGGAATGTTATATTTATACATATTTCAACACTTTCCTGTTGAGACCACAATCAACTTCAACACACATTTAGGTTCGTTCGTTCTCGGTTCGTTTGTTAATCGCTCGTTCTCTATCTAACTTAACGCGAAAGTAACAAGCTAGTAAAGAGAATAAAAGACACAGAGCAATTTAACCAGTGCAGAGCCTCGATATGAGCTACTCTTACGTCTGGGCCAAAGGATTCCGGCAATCCACTATGATGTGTTCACCCTCACCACCGAGCTTAGACAGAACATGTTCTGCTCGATGATGCAAGGAGAAGAGATAAAGATACATGCTTATTCTTCAAGTCACATCCGACTTCGAGCTTATATAATGCTCTTAGGATAATTCTTAACCCTAATAGAATATATCTCTTTCCATTATTCAATAGGAATATTTCCTATTCCTAATGTTATTCAGTTTTGTACCAATAATATCCAACAAACTCCACCTTGAATTCAACAACTGAAAACATCTTCATAGTGATCGCACTTCGAATCTTTACACTGGCAATGATGACGCTATCTTCAAGCTTCAGTCACCTTCAATAACTCCAAAGCGTCATTGAACTTGTTCACCGGCACAACCTTTGTCAAGACATCTGTCGGGTTTCTTGAGCTTGGAATCTTCAGCACCTCCACCTCTCCACAAGCGATCCAATCTCTGATAAAATGGTACTTTGTAGCAACGTGCTTAGTCCTCTCATGATAGACTTTGTTCTTCGCCAAAAAAATCGCACTATGCGAATCGCACCATATAGAAACACACTTCTGCTCAAATCCAAGCTCCTTCAGTAACTCCTTAATCCAAATGCTCTCTTTCACAGCTTCAGACAATGAGATATACTCAGCTTCAGTTGTCGATAAAGCCACCACATGCTGCAAATTCGACCTCCAGCTAACAGTGTTTCCTCCTACCTTGAATACATATCCAGAAATCGATCTTCTTCTGTCCAAATCAGCTGCATAATCAAAATCACAGAAACCTTCAACCGAAAACTCTTTTCCCTTTGTATAAGTTAGACATAACTGAGACGCCCCTTTGATGTATCTCAGTAACCACTTCACGGTTTCCCAATGCAGTTTCCCAGGTCTACTCATAAACCTACTAACCAGACCAACTCCATACGCTAAGTCAGGTCGCGATCCTACCATAGCGTACATGATGCTTCCTACAACACTTGAATATGGAACTGTGTTTGTGTCTAACACCTCCGAATCAGCTTCCACAAAACACAACTTGAAATGTGCTCCAATATGTGTATTCACCTTCTTTGATTCTGCCATGTTGAAGTTTCGTAGAACCTTCTGCAAATATTCTGACTGAGACAACTTCAATATCCCTTTCTCTCTGTCTCGAAATATATCCATACCAAGAATTCTTCTAGCACTCCCCAAATCTTTCATCTCAAACTCAGAGCTTAGTAAGCCCTTTAACTTCGAAATCTCATGCATCTCCTTGGTTGCTAATAACATATCATCCACGTACAATAGAAGGTACACATAGTTGTTTTTAGAAACCTCCTTCACGTAGACACACTGATCTTGCTCACTTCTCACAAAACCTTGATCCAACATAAACTTGTCAAACGTTTATTCCATTGTCTTGGAGATTGTTTCAATCCATAAAGGGATTTCTTGAGCAAACAAACTTTCTCAGCTCCACCTATTTCAAAACCTTCAGGCTGAGACATGTATATTTCTTCTTCCAAGTTTCCATGAAGAAAGGCTGTTTTAACATCCATCTGTTCAAGCTCCAAATCAGCATGAACAACTAATGACAGCATGATTCGAATTGAGATATGTTTCACTACAGGTGAGAACACTTCTTGATAATCAATTCCTTCACGTTGAGCATACCCTTTTGCCACTAATCTCGCCTTGTGCCTCTTTGGCTCAACTCCCGGAATTCCTGGTTTCAATTTGAATAACCATTTACTTCCAATAACCTTTACTCCTTTAGGTTTTTATCACCCACGTTTTGTTCTTGTCCAGAGACGTCATCTCTTCACCAGCAGCGGCCTTCCAGAGCTTCTTATCTTTGCAACTCATAGCCTCATAATAGTCTCTAGGTTCCCCAGCCTCTACTAACTCTTCAGCTGAAGCAAGGGCAAAAGCCACTTCAGATTCTTCTGTGAAGTTCAAGGGAGGAGTGACGTCTGTATATCTTGCTGGTGGAACAATAGTCCTCCTTTTTCTATCCCTTGCGAGTTGGTAATTCGTCAAACCACCACTCGAATTTTCAGTATCAACTTCACTGTCACTTTCTGTTTCTGTTCGACCGTCAAACTCAGCTTGAACAGGTTCAGGTTCTCCACATTCTTCAGAAACCGTTGAGTTATTTATTTAAGGCTCTCCATCTCCACGTGGTATTTCCGTGATAACCTTCGCTTTTCCACTCTCTAAGTTATCCTTAGCTTCTTCTTCAGTGGACTCTTTGGTCGTTCCCAACATGTCTTTATACATCACATGTTCTTTGAACAAAGCATTACAGCTTATCACACACTTCTTCTGATCCAATAACCAGACCTTGTAGCCTTTCACACCCGGTGGGTATCCTATAAATACTCCCTTCAACGCCCTTGGCTTCAACTTTCCTTGATCAACATGTATATAGACAATCGATCCAAACGTCTTTAGGTGTTTGTATCCAGGCTTCTTCTTAAGCCAAACTTTTTCAGGAATGTTGTTGTCAATCGCAGACGATGGTGTTCTTTTGATCAGATAAGCTGATGTAGCTGCAGCTTCCGCCCAGAAGCTTTCACTTAAACCAGATTGGTTTAACATGCATCGAACCTTCTCCATAATTGTTCGATTCATACGCTCAGCAACGCCGTTTTGTTGTGGCGTATAACTACACGTGCGGTGCCTCTGAATTCCATTCTTCTTGCAGAATGTATCGAACTCCAACTTACAAAACTCCAGACCATTGTCTGTCCTGAGACACTTTACCTTCTGATTCACTTGATTCTCAACCAGCGTCTTCCATTCACAGAAACTTGCGAACGCTTCATCTTTAGTCTTCAAGAAGTATAACCAGACCTTATGTGAGTAGTCATCGATGATTGACAAGAAATATTGCTTCTTTGATAGGGAGGGATGCACGTTTGGTGACCCCCAGAGGTCAGCGTGTACGTACCCAAGTACCTTGTCCGTGTCATGCTTTCCAATTGAGAAGCTTACACGCTTTGTCTTTCCCATCACACAATCTTCGCAAAAATCCAAAGTATCGATCTCCTTCTTCGTTAGTATGTTTTTGCTAACCAAGATCCTCAGATTTTTTGTCACTCATGTGGCCTAATCTGTTGTGCCACAAACAAGTGATGCCACTCTTTTGTTCTGCAACTTCTGTATGGTGAACTTCGTTTGTCACCGTCTCACCCTCGAGGATATACAATCCGTTTATCAGATTCCCTCTCAGCCCTAGCCTTCCATTCTTGTGAAACGTGAGCTTACCATCTCTACCATTGTGCTGGAACCCGAGTTTATCAAGTGTTCCGGTTGATATCAAGTTTCTTCTCAGGTTTGGAACATATCTGACGTTGTTCAACACAGAAATTGAACCTCCACAAGTCATCAACTTTATAGAACCAATTCCCTTTGCCTCCACCGAATGATTATCCCCAAGTAGAATCTGATTTCCGTTTATCTCTGTAAAGGTATCAAACCAGTCTCTTCTGGACGTCATATGGTAGGTGCACCCTGAATCAATAACTCAATTATTTCTTGGATTCAAATCAGAGACGTTCAATGCGTCAAAATACTGAAGCTTCTCTATGATAACTCCTGCTTCAGCATGTTCCTCCCTTTCAAACTTCTTCTTTAGCGCGAAACAATCCTTTCTAAGGTGTCCCTTCTTCTTACAATGCCAACACACCACTTTAGACCTCGACTTTGATCTACCACGATTAGTTTTCTTTGAATCGTTTCTCCATTCAGACATTCCTCTATCTTTCATGACTAAACCTTCTCCAGCTTCTTTACTACTCCAACCACTGTCTTTCAACTCTCTTTCTTTATCACGAGCTGCTGCAATCACAGCCTCCAGAGTTATGGTGTCCTTTGCATACTTCAAGGTCTCCTTCAGCTGGTTGTATCGAGATGGCAAAGAACATAGAAGCAATATGGCTTGCACCTCATATGTTACCATGACTCCAACGCTGTTCAAATCAGATAGCAGCTTCATAAAGTCATCTATGTTAGAATCAACAGATGTAGTATCAGTCATCTTAAAGTTATAGAACTTTAACTGCAGGAAAATCCTGTTCGGCAGAGACTTAGACATGTATAGTCTCTCCAACAACGACCACATAGCTGCTGATGTTGTGCAATGGCTAATTTTCCGTAGAACATGGTCACCAACATTCAGAACAATCAGATTCATAGCTTTCTCTGATTTTTCTACCTTCGAGGGATCAATGTCAATCGGTGTTGGAGCAGCTGACTTTCCCTCATTCGCTTCATCCTCTTCTTCCTTCGATTCAGATTTAACAGGTTCTCGAAGCAGCTTCTCATCCATGAGAATTTCCTTCAAACCCAAGTAACCAAGATGCGCGAGCATGCGAATCTTCCACAACATAAAATCGCCAGACCCATCAAACCGATCAACCTTTATAAGTGTAATCGACATCCTAACCTGGCTCTGATACCACTTATTGAGACCACAATCAACTTCAACACACGTTTAGGTTCGTTCGTTCTCGGTTCGTTTGTTAATCGCTCTATCTAACTTAACGCGGAAGTAACAAGCTAGTAAAGAGAATAAAAGACACAGAGCAATTTAACCAGTTCAGAGCCTCGATATGAGCTACTCTTACGTCTGGGCCATAGGATTTCGGCAATCCACTATGATGTGTTCACCCTCACCACCGAGCTTAGACAGAACATGTTCTACTCGATGATGCAAGGAGAAAAGATAAAGATACAAGCTTATTCTTCAAGTCACATCCGACTTCGAGCTTATATAATGCTCTTAGGATAACTCTTAACCCTAATAGAATATATCTCTTTCCATTATTCAATAGGAATATTTTCTACTCCTAATGTTATTCAGTTTTGGACCAATAATATCTAACATTTCCTATGTATTATTATTATTTTTTTTTTTAAAAAGAAATCATTGGAACGACCGATGATCAGGACATGTGTAGCTTAAGCTTGTGTTATAATCATCGATTTTCCATCATACAAGTTCAAATCCGACATAACGAACGCTACTGCAAAAATATCATCACAACAAATTGTTATTAGAGAAATTGTCAATAATAGCATATTAAAATACTGCTATTTTATTATTAAAAAAAAACTAACTGTTATTTTCTTATTAAACAGTACTCATTTTGATTCCATTATTTTATAAAGATAATTTAATATAATAAATATAGTTTTGAATTTTAAATAATTTTAAATTAATATTAATAAAATCAATTAATTTTTTTTATAACTTAATATTTTCATAAAAACATAAAAATTTATCTTAGTTAAACAAAAAACAATTTTAAAATATTTATTTTAGTGAAATGGAAAGTTATAAACTAAGTAAAAATCAACCTTTTGAACAAGTCATAAATAATTAAAACCGAAAAAAAACAGAAGAAGAAGACGCGTTGCGTTTAAATACTTGAAGTCAAGGGCAACCCATCCACTAATCTATAAAAGAAGAAATTGATTCCCAAACTTGTTTCTCATTCACCCATTCTTCAACTCATTTCAAAGGGAAGAGAGAAAGAGACAAAAGGATGGAATCTCAGAAACAAGAAAAGATGAAGAGTATCACTAAGATCATAATAGCCTTTGCTTCCATTTTCTCCTTTATTCTATCTTACTCTTCTTTAGTCTCCTCTCTTCAACAAAAACTCCATTTGCTTTCCATCTACATTAACCTTGTGGACAAGAAGTACATATTCTTGTTATGCAATGGTATTGTAGGTTTCATCATGGGCAATTTCAAAACCCTTTTGCACGGGAATGCCATTAACATCGTTGAAGAAACAGAAGAACTAAGGATCAACTACATGAGAAAATCAGAAATGAAGAATGTAGTGACACTAATTGAAGAACAGCATGTATCCAAAGAAGAAGAAGAAGCACTGGCACTACTTGGAGAACAGTGTGTATCCAATAAAGAAGAAAGGGTTGATTTATTAAGAGAAGAAGAAGAAGTTACAATGGTCGTTGAGGATGACAATGGAGGTAAGGACCTCACTGTCTTTAGATCGGATGATCAAAATGATGGGGACAATGATGATGATATAAATGATTTGAACAAGAAATGTGAAGAGTTCATCAGAAAGATGAAAGCTGGGATTCGATTAGAGTCCCGGGAGCTATTTACATCTTAGCTTTAGTATTATTCACATTCTGCTAGAGAGTTTTATTTTTGTCTAATAGATTGTGTAATTTTGGTGCCCACTTTAATCTAAAGTAAAGTTAATCACTGCAACAGAATGCAACAAGAAACTAAGAACACAAACCAAAAATATAATAGTTGTAAAGTATCCAACAATAATGTTTTACCTTAGAAGTCACGCGTCTCAAATTGACAATACAAGCCAGGAAAGCCAAACAACACCTCAGATCCTATCAATATCCTCATCTTCAAACTCAACATAGTCTTCACCACCATTGTCATCATCTTCCTCAAGATCACCAACGATACCTTCATTGAGACGGGTATTCTCAGGAAGCTCACCATAGGCCTTGAGAAGCCTTGCCTCATCAGACATGTACTTGAGGATGACATCAGCCTTGTCATCCTGGTAGTCTCTCAGACCAACAAGTATGATGTCACCTGCTGCAATCCAAACCTTCTTGTGCATCTTACCACGGATATGGCAGAGACGTTTAGTGCCGTCGATGCACATGCATTCACATCTTCCATTACCGAGCATACGAAGGACTTGCGCGTATTCTTGTCCGTCTTCCTTGAATATAAGCTCACGCTTCTCGTCATCAGCTTCGTTCTTTCCTCTCTTCCTGTTCTTTCCTCCCTTTCCCTTGTTCTTCGGCATGGTAACTGCCAAAAATAACAGACAAACGATTCAGTTCAAAGCTTCTGTTCTGTCTGAAAAAAAATGCAAAAACAAAACTCTTGTCTCTTAACTACAAGAGACCAGACAAGAATCTAAAACAAAAACTAAACACAAACATAGAAATCTGATTCGATACGTGTTCTTCACTCAAAACCATAGAAATCTCCTAAGGAATCCAAAGATGCCCATCTAGGGTTTCCGATTAAGCAATCATTGAAGATAAATATTCAAGGCTTTACACGAATCAAACCAAGAGGAAGCAGTTTATGATCAATAAATGGATCGATCGAAGATACATGAGACCTTCGCAGCCGATTCAATTACTGATTATAAACGACAGGAAACCCTAAATCTAGAGGTAAGAGACGAACTGAATAAAAGAGAAGACGAGACTCACACTAACTCCTTGGATGAGATGAGATTAGATTCGCAGATTTTTCTTTGGATCAACGTCTTTTCTGAAGCTGTGCGGCTGCGAAATACTTTTTATCGATCTGTCTAGACATGTTGGTTGCTTGTTATATAGAACAAGTCTTTGGTTTAGGTTTTAATTACCAAACCATGCCATTCATTTCTCGATTCTCTCTCAGTTCAACACACGGTCTACGCCTGGGCATTGGTCCAAATTTCACATCGCTTCGGTTTAGGTAATTCGGATCTGTGAGTCGGTTATTAAAGAAAGAACTAGTCTTTGATCCGCGCGCCTGCGCAGATGTTATTTTTATAAATATCAAATATTTTAAACAATTTATTTCATATAATTATATATATGACTAGAACTTAATATTTGATATCTGTTCTCAGATCCGGATCCCATCCGCTTTGAAAAATGGATATTCGGGGATCCTAATAGTAATTTTACGGATTCAACTGATCAAGGTAAAAATTCGGATAGTAAAATTTTAGATCTAGATATTCGGATCCAGATATTAAATATTTAAAATTTAATTATAGTTATCTGTGTATATTATATATACTTTTATATAAAATAGCTAAAATTTTAATTTTATTAAATTTTAATGATATTTAAGATTTTTAAAATAATAATTTTAAATAGACTAAATATATGGTTAATAGTTAGTTTTTGATTTATTTTTAATTTAAAAAAATAGGTTTGGATATCCGCGTGTATTCAGATTTTAGTCCGAATATCCTAACCGCGAATATCCGGATCCGGATAACAATTTTACTAATCCGACGAATGCATATATGAATCTGTATATCTTAAAATACCCTGGATATTCGATTCGTCCTAGACCTAATTGTGTATCTGTATTATATGGTGATTAAAATTTAAAAATTTTAAATTTATAAATTACATAAGTTATTTTTATTAAATATATATTATACAAGTGAATAATACATTGTATTTGTTTGTATATATAACCATTATAATAAATATAATATGCATTTTAGTCATTAAGTTGTTATAGAAAGTTACATGATTTTGATATTGTAAATGAATAAGTTTAAATTATAATCGAAAATTATTAACATTATTATCTTTTTCATAGTTCAAATATAGTTGAGTAGCTTATATGAATAAAAATAAAACTAATTTAATACTATATATATATGTATAATTCTGTTTTTATTATAAAAATTGGAAATACATATACATTTTTTTATGAAATCTTCAATTCAAATGACAAAAGTTGTTAATGGGCTTAGCCAAACTTTATTTTTTCTTGTTAAAAATTAATGTTTAGATGTTTGGATGCATGGATAATATCAGTGGCATTTCTTGTAAATATTAAGTAAAAATAAGGGTTATTTCTTATTTGTACTTCAATTTTAATAGATTAGATTAAATCCAACAATTGTAAGAGAAAATTTAAACCGAAATTAATATTTCGTATACAAATCTCTCGCAACTTTTTGAAAGTTTGTCATAAACTAAATTAAAAAAAAAATATTTATTTAAAATTTTTTAATATTTTTTATTTTTATTTTAAATTTCACTTTTAAAACTCGACACATAGCTCTAAACCGTAAGTTCAGATTATTTACTATAATAAGTATAAATGTAAATTTACATCATTTAATAAAAAATAATGATTAAAATAGATTTAAAAAATTTTTGTCCCCAAAATAATAATTTTAAAAAAATGATTAAAATAAACTTTACTCAAAGATATAAATTAAATAATCTAAACTTAGAGTTTAAAGTTATTGGGTGGTTTTTAGAGGTGCAGTTTAAAACTAAAAAGTAAAATAAAAAATATTAAATTTTAAAAATAAAAAGTCTATTTTGATCATTTTAAAATTTTATTTTTGTGATAAAAATTTCAAAAATATCTTTTTTAAAATATTTACCTTTTAATAAATTCTATTTTAATCATTTTTTTAAAAAAACTCTATTTTAGTGAGAAAAAACTTTTTAAATCTGTTTTAGGTTATTCCTCTAATTTAAAAAACTAG
>CAJHQP010008814.1:0-25111 GCA_905132765.1 Moricandia arvensis
CCATGTTTTAAGTAATTATCATAGCTTCGTTTTTTGCAAGTTGCCACTTATATGTGATAATTTTTACAAAGACGGAGACTTAAACCTTATAATGTGAACTAGAGCTGGATCCGCTCACCGAGTGGGTGTTGATTTAAATCAATTCAAACCCGTCTAAAAATTTATAATATGAACCTACCCGGATCCGGAATGATCAATTCAAATACCGTCTAGAAATTTATAATATCTACATGTAGTTTAGTTTTAGAACAACAAAAAACGATATCAAAATACTGATTTCTATTCGGATGGATACTTGGATGAATGTGAATAACTAAAAACTATTTATTAACAGGTTGGAATCTTTTGTCACGAATAAAATAATTTTATTTAAACATATGAAATTATTATGATTAATACATAAAATAAGTGATATTAATTATTATAATAAATACAATTAATGAAGTAATTAGAAAAAGTGAAAAAAGGAAGATGTAATAAAATATTTTAAAATTTGGATAAGACAACATTTCTAATTAGTAGTTTCATTAAAATATCAATTGGTTCATTTATTATAGTGTAATAAATGGATTAAGTTAATTTGGATAAAACAACATTCATAATTAGTAGCTTCATTAAAACATCAATAACTTCATTAATTATTGTTGTAATAAATGACTAAATTTTAGCATTCTCAGATTTGTAATTCTGTTTTAATAATATAGATTACTCATTCACATCTTTTATCAGATTTTTCATCTATATTTAGTCTAATTATCACATTTTTGTTCCTTCAAAGAGTTTGATACTAAAATCAAAGCATAAATTTGATATTTCGAATTAGGCTTATTCATAAATTGCAAAGAACAAGTGAAAAGAGAGTTTGAAAAAAACAAAAACGCGTTTCTCTCTCCTCTGTAGTTTCTCCTCCGTTCTCCATCTAAAGCCTTTTGAGTTTGGGTCCGGCGTCCGGACGGCGCGTGAGTGCGCGTTCCGGCGTCGGAGCCTCCCCCTCTCTCCCTCCAATCTCATCTTTCCTTTGCTTCTTCGATCCCGTGCTGCTCCTTCCGCTTTGTTGTTGGTTCTGCTTCTGGAGGACAGCTCGTTCTTCGTCTCTGCTCGCGAGGAGATCCGAGTTCGTAGCGGTTTCAGATGGTGGTGGAGTCTCGACGCAGTAAGGACCAGGCGTGGCTGTTGAAGAAGTCGGCTTTTTTGGGTTGTACAGGCGGCCCTTTTACCGTCTGGAGAGGCATCATCACGTGAAGGAGGCGGAGCCACTCTGTTCCGGTCCGGTGACTCTGTTTTTCCGGTCGGCTTTGAGAGGCAGCGGTTGCGGTTGGTGGTATCATTCTCGGCGTCTTGGTGAGCCGTCACCGTCTACTTCTGCCATGGATGCCTTGGAGGTTTTCTTTAACTCGAGGGTGAGCTTAGTTTAGGGTAATGGCGTGTGTTATTTTCCTAGATGGTGGTTCATTGTGGTTGCTGTGTCGCAGTGTCGGAGCGGTCGTCTATGGCCGTCTCTGAGGCGGTGTGGTAATCGCTCATCTTCTGGTTCCTTCGCTTTCTGGCTCGTGTTCCGGTTTCCCGTTGAATCTTAGTCGACGAGGTTCCTTGGGGTTTTGCTCTTGAAGATTCTTTGTTGTTTGTGCCGTGGTCACCGGTTCAAACCTTGACGAGTTCAAGTTTCCGTCCTTCGGTTCTCGAAAGCGGCGATAGGCGGTCACACTGAGGTCTGCGGGTTGTCTCCGTGGGTTCTCTCGTTCACCGGTGTCTCCTTTCGGCATAGCAGCACATCCCAGTGCCGTGGACAGCCTCTTGGTTGCTTATGGTGGTGCTGCCTTGCTAATACTTGTTTTGCAGGTCATAGAGCTTCACCGGTTCAGATGTTGCAGTTGTCTCGGACCCGCTTTGTGTTTCTGGGCTTGGCTGGGGGTCTTTGGCCTCTCTCCGAGTTCGGATTTGGCGGTGAAGATGCGGTGTACAGTCAGGTTTTACGGAGCACTCTCCTCGGTTAGTGCCTTCGGCCTTCCTATCTTCATTTCGTCTAGAGTTCTTGAGGCTCAGGTATGTTATCTTTGCCTCTCCTCCTTTCGGACATTGAGCTTCAAGTCAGTGGAGAGAACAAGCTCGATGAGATCGTCAAGAACCAGCTACTCCGGTAATGTCACGAGAAGTAACCGGCAACCGAGGAAACGAGGTGAACGCCACCTTCCTTGTGGGTAACATTAACGGTTGAGAACGGCGATTGATAATCTAAGGATTGGGTGACGACTAGCAGAACGCGCCGGGGTGGTGGTTGAGCGAAGCTAGCTACGTTTTCTGTTTGAATTAGATCATTTTTGTTCAAATTGAGCTTGTAATCGAAACTTGAATTCCCGTTTCCGGGTTGTGAAATAAATATGATTTTTTTTTTTTTTTTTTTTTTTTTAAAAAAAAAAATTGCAACTAAACTTATTCAGAAATCAAACTTTGCCAGAATAACTATAAATACGATTGAGAGACACGTAACCAACATGCTGAGGGACCCAAGTTTCTATTGTAGCGCAACTATTTCTATTCTTCTCTTCTACAATTTAAAATACATAAGTTTCTAATATTGTATATAATTATTATTGGTTAATGTTGAGTACAATTTGTCCATTCACGAATTCATTTGGTTAGACTTAGAAGAGACATTGAAATCTTTTTAATACATGATTCTCAATTTGTCCATTCACGAATTCATCTGGTTAGACTTAGAAGAGACATTGAAATCTTTTTAATACATGATTCTTTGTGTAGTATATAGCATTGTGATCACAGAGAAAACGATTGTTTAGTAGCATATAACATTATATCATGTTTGGTTAGTGCCAAAAGTCTTGTTTTGATAATTATAATGATGTTTTCATTTGGATGTTTATTTTTTTAATAATCAATGACTTCTAGATTATGTTTGTTATTACGTATCTTTCACTTGGAATGAGTCATTATTTGTAGGGATGTCAATTGAGTTGCCTATGTTCAAATGGGCATGTCCAAATAGACAATCAACTTTTTGAATATTATTGGCAAAGCCTAAACTGTATTAAACCTATTTTGGACCATACCAATTAGGTTGTCCATGGAGCCCAAATAAAAAATCAATGTTAGCATACTAAAATTCATATTTAACATGATTTCATATGTTTTGCATAATCCAAAACTATACATTAGGTTCATACATATTCCAAAAGCATAGATTAGGTTCTTACATAATCCAAAGCATACATATTAGCATACTTGATAGTCTTTATTCCTTAGTATTTCTTCATCTTTTTATCTTCTCCTATCAAAATGAACCAAGAGACTGATGTTACTAACTCTTAACAAAAACAATAGAAACAATTAAGTGATATGTCAATAACAGAAACATCAAGTACAATACCAAAATTGTAAAGAAACACTTACCAGAATGTCAAACCCCAATACTAGACTTCTCATATCAAAATACGGTACATAAACCTAAATCAGATCATAAGATTGCATTAGACGGAATTTCATACCAAAACTGAAACAAGAAGTTATCTCACAAGCCCAACTTCTAAGTGATTCAAATGATCAAATCACAAACAACAAGATTATAGAGTCTGACTTCTAAATGATCCAATATTACCTTTAATTGATTCGGGTTTCTTCTTTCAACTTTTTTCACCTTCCTCATTTAATCTATCTTCCTCAAAAATAATCACATTCACCTATAAAAAGAGATTTTACTCAATAGTTTTACATATCAAAAACTGGATTATGAATTCAACAAACTCACTAATCACTTCAAAACCACGAAGTCAGTTTCTTGCACAGATTAGAGATTGGACATTTGATGAGAAAATGCGGCTCTTGTACTTGCTAAAAAGCCGACTTCCCACACTAACGGATGACTCAAAAGACACATGTGTTATTGGGATGCAAAGACATCACATTCCATTCAGGACAGCTCCTCAAAATGGGTTGAATTGTCTTTCCAGTACTTGATGACATCTACACTTTGAAATACAACAATATCCCATACTGGTTCACTCAAGTACACATCCAAAGCAGATTTTTTTGTTCATGTTTGCTGAGAAAAATGCATAAAAACCCTACATTATAAATAAAGAAAAATTAGTTATTGATTGATTAAGAAGAAACACCTTATAAATAAAGAAATCCGAAATAACTTACACCATTTCCAGTTGGAAGATTATCTAAAATGACTTATTGTGGACTGTTTGCACTAGTTTTCTTATTTTTATAGACTCCATAGAACTTTGTCATCTTCTTGCGAATGTGATCCAGTTTATCTTTGCTAGTTGCTGGATCTAAACTGCTGAAGCAATACTCCAAGAAAGCAAACTCAACCTAAGATCTAAAATCGCAACAATTGCAAGAATTTCACTGTAATCTTTCTAATATTTGTCGAATTTCAACCACATGCTAGCCACCATTTCACAGATAACTTCATCTCAGAGAGCTCATGAGATCCCAACCAATTTTGGATTTTCCAAACTTGCATAAAGTACAAATTCGCAGTAAGATAAGAAGAGCCGGAAATGAGATTGGTAATCTCATCAAATGGCTGCAAGAAATCACAAATCAACTTATCTCTTGACTATTTTGAATATTTTGGGAAGCTCTTGTAACTTGTCTCTATTTCTGCGAGATTTCTCAACCCATCTTTAAACTTGAGAGTCCTAGACAACATAAAAAATGTTGAGTTCCATCATGTAGTCACATCCAAAACCAAACCTACTTTATTATCAAGCCCAACAATCTTTCTGAAACAACATCTCCGTAAACTCTGAAGTCATGACAAATTTAACCATCTTGGACAATCAATGTTAAAATGTGTGATGCACATCTTATGTGGAAGGATTCTCAACTGCAAACTATATATTTTCTACGTTGCCTCTTTAAAACTCCTTGCGTGTTTTCTTTCGAGTAAACATTATCTACGATATTTTAAAAACCTTTTTTATCTAAACTCCATGTTTTATACAGTTTCATTTATTTTTGAACTAATATGGTTTTTGACCCATTGAACTATTTTTATTTTTAAGTTTAATATAATCATACCATTTTGACTTTGACAGAGCTAACCCATGGTCACTAAACCCAATTGACATCCCTAGTTATTAGTCCTAGCAAGAATAAAAAGGTTTTTAACATGTCATTTGATCCACCAAAGGTTTGTTAATAACAATCATTTGATGATAGTGCATGAAAAATAAAATATCTTTGTTAGTATGTTGTTTTGATGGTTTTGATGTTTTCAAATTCACTTTAACATTAAAATGTATCACCCAAACATAAATGACAAATGATCAATTAAACTTGATATTTTGCAATATCGTTGGATTAATAGCTATCAAATACAAAAGTTTAGATTTTTTATATCAAATACAAAATTAAAATATAAACCAAATGATCTTACTCAAAACTGATGCATGTATGATATTGTTAAATCAAGTAAATCACATTAAGTTTAGATTTAGTCCAACCAAAACATAACAAACCAATAATTTATGATTAATTTCATTAAAGTAAATTGCAATATTGAAATATATTCATTTGAAAGCTTTCAGCAAAACATGAAACCAATTAGTCCTTATATCCCATTAAGTATGATGAAAAAGAATTGGATTGTACAAATTTTGGTCATTTTGGTATAATTAAGCATTGGCATCTTTTATTAGATTTCTATTATAATTTGGGTGATTATCACTTCTTGGTCAAGAGTATATATACCTCAGAATCATATCATAAATTTTGATATTTCAAATATGGTTTGTCTCTACTATTATGATTTTAATTTTATTCTTCTGTAATTTTCAAATGTTAATGGATTTGATTTTTGACATTGAGCTTAAACTTTATATGATTATAAATCCCCATTTTAATGAATCATGAATATTCTCGTGATCCAACAAGTCTTATCAAATGAAATTTCATTTTTTTATTTCAAGACAAGAGTGTTTTAATTGTTTCTTTTGTAACGTATAACTATATCTTAAAAACAATAGTAAAAGATGAATCGACTAATCAACCATATAAGATTTTGTTAATTTGAATTTTTTTCTTTTTTCATATAGCAATTTAAGTTCTAACATACATATATCATCACCTATCACATATGAAAGCATTGGATTTTGATAAAAAAAGTTTAGGTTTTAAGAGAAAAATTCAAATTTTAAGCGCTCTATTTATGATAACTTATAAGATATATCATGTATAGATACTCATAATAGTAATTATGTAATCTATGATCTTCCTTTATGTTGCAAGGTAAATTTCACTATGCAAATGAGTTATTTGGCTATGTTTGCATTATCTATGGTCCTATAGAGGTCTTAGTGTGGAGATTAACTTGTAGGATAGCACATATTTTAGTTGATCAGAGCATTTTGAAAAAAATGTTACATGTATTTTTTGTTGAGTCAAATATTATATATTTAGTTTTTAAGTCAACTGTCGCATACTAAAAAAATGATAATTTCATAAAAAAATACTCCAACTTAATTTTACTAAGTTTTTAATACTTAAAATTTTTTATTACCCAGTTTAATACTCCAACTAATTTTTTTTTTAATACTCAAACTTTTAAAATTTTGCCCTTTTGAATACCCCAATTTTTTAATTTTGATTAAAAATATTAATAAGTTTCAAACGAAACTCAAAAAATCTTCTGAGTCTAAGAAAAAATATTAAAAATTTCTAAATATATTTAAATATTTATTAAAATAAATAAACTAAGGAGAAAATTTAAAAACTTAATATTGAAGTAAAAATTGTTTTCTATTTCAGAAACAAACTAAATTTAATATTTAAAACTTAAAATTTTCATTAGAAAAATTAAGATTATACACAGTTTACCTACTTTTATTTCTCAAAAGATTAGAATTTTCTGTGATTTTTTGGTGAATTTTAGAGATTTTTAAATTTTGTTTTATTAATATTTTAATTAAATAAACAAAGTTGGGTATTGAAATGAGCATAATTTTAAATTTTTTTTATTAAATGAGAAAATTAATTAGTTGGGAGTATTAAATAGGGTAGAAAAAATTGGGTATTAAAACAATTTAACGAAATTTAATTATGGTATTTTAATGGAATTTTCCCTTAAAAATTATCACCTCATTGAAAATACTAGCCTTTACTTTTATATTTCCATTGTTTTAACATATTTTTGTATAAAAGTTTTTGTACAAAAAAAATCATTTATTGGTTGTGCTTTCATTTCCTATATGACATAGGTGACGAAGGAAAAAAAAATGTTCTAATTAGTCTACAGTTTAACAAGACTAACACTATTGCTTATTCTTGACAATCTTTATCCAATTCTAGCAACAAGCAAGAATGTTCAGACTTATAGATATGGTTGATAAATGTATTATATATAACGCGCTTCTGCTATTTCAATAGCAGATTCCAGAAATGCTATCTTCTTTTCAGGCAGAAGTTTGAGATGTATCTGGTCTCCAAAATCCTTTTTGTGCACTTAATATTCCTTCTTGGTGTTTGGAGAAGGTTAGATGAACATCCCAGTGCAGTGACTTCAACATGTTCTCAACTTCTCTTATCACATTGGACTCATCACGAACAATAAGTTTGCCTCCTGGTCTTACTATTCTATCCACTTCTGCCATTACTGGAACAAGATTGCACCTTCAAAAAGATAAAAAGAAACTTTTTAAGAACATTTTACCTAAAAAGTTGGAAGATACTTGAGATCTTACCTTGCTTTCAACTTTGAGAAGAGATGATCTGCATGCAAGAGATCATAGCTTCGAGGGTATGTACTAAAAGATTCACACCAGTCATGATATATTCCGAACAAGCCTCTCTCGTAGATTATTGGTAATGTATCTGGTGAGTTTATGTTTACTACATTCATGACCCACACTTGCAAGTCTTTCAGAGCTGCTGCAAACCTGTATGTTAGACACATTTAGAAAAAAGCATTAGTATATTTTGGTGATTGGATTGAACTTTTTGTTGTGTTCATTGATGCTTACCCTCCATAGACAGTTCGCATATCCATGACATTCCTCACATTAGACCAGCTGATTCCCATTTCATTCATGTATACTTTGCTAACAACGTGCTTCCAGTGTTCATAATCTGTAGTGAAGTCTAGAGGAGCTGGCTTCCCATAGATCCCCATTTGAGAGCTGTTTAGCCAATAAGGAGGTGTCTGAAGCCGAAGAGGCCAGCTCACGGGCCACTTGCTCCCTCTCTCGACCACACTGGTCGGCACTTTATGCATGCATGCTTGTAGCGGTACATACCAGGCTGCATTTGAGTCATCGTTGTTTTTACACATGGGAGGCTTCTTGTGCTTTCGTTTCTCGTAGCACTCATTCGTGGCAGGCTTCTGGTAGATGGCAGCACCAATACCATTGAGTTTATCCTTGTTGATTGTCACAAGTTCCCAGCACATGGACTTTGTCAACGCTGACATCTCTACATAAACTCAAAACAAGTCAGTGTCATTGTTACAAACAAAAAAGGAAGAACACTTTTACCTTTCCATATTTGAACATCTTCTTCAAGTTTCTGATAAACCGGTGTGGCTGACCACACAAAATAACCTCCTGGTCGAAGCATTCGGTTCAGTTCAAGAAGAAGCATACCACCATCATTGTGCCAAGGGACTCTACAACGTGCGCAGTGGATAAGGTCAAACACTCTGCTGGGAAATGGTAACCTCTTAGTGCCCATAACCGCGGAGATGGCTGGAATCTTCCTTTCAAGAGCAAACTGAACTTGAGCTTCATGTTCATCTTTTGGTGCAAGAGACATAGTTATAACATCTCTTTCAAAGAGGAAACCTCCAAAGCTCGCCACTCCACATCCAACATCTAGTACAACCCTAGTATTTTTACCCCATGCAATGTTCTTCAAAGACTGTCACATGTAAAAAAGAAAAGAGACATTAGATTTACATAAACTCCCTTCATTTTTTGAATAGATGATGTTTTGGAGATTTTTTTGGTTTTATGCATGACGTTTTCAATTTTTAATATAACATTTATTGATTTTTTATACTATAGGATATTTTTATATCCTGCATATTGTTTTCAATTGGTTAAATTACGGTTAATTAGATAATTAATGATGTTTTGTTTAGAAAATATATAATTTGTGTGCACAACTCTAAAATCATAAAAAGTAAATCGTTCTTTTGGTGCAGTATGAGTTCACCTTCTGAAGAAAATCTATATAATGAAGAGCTCCATGGATAAACTGTGTTCCACCACCAGGAAATGTCAAGAACTCGCCAGTGACCTTCACCCAGTTCTGATGTCCTTTCACCTCTGCTAGCTTTGTGTGTGGGACATTGTGGTACCATATCTACTAGATCACAAGTAAGTCAACTTTTATCCATTTCACATGAAGAAAAAAAAACTTATTAGGATTCTATCATTTACCTTGTCCCTGCTTTCAGGCCACTTGATGGACTCCTTATACCCTTCTGGGAGGGAGACAAGACACGTTGGTGGATCTTCTGGACAATGTCTCTCTCTATGCTCAAAATGTCCTCTACTAGTCAGTTTCTTTATAGCTTCTTCGTTGTCTAGGCATGGTATATAATCATAAGCTGCAGTTGCATTACACAACTCCCATGCCTTTCCACTCATTATACTATCTGCATTGTTTGATTCAGATGTTTGTCTTTGTTTCTCGTCCTTTGACTCTGTTGCTTGACTCTTCCATGACTTCTGTGACTCTGCTGATTCTTTTGGTATTCCTGAACCAAACCCACTCGCTCCTGAGCCCTCTTGTTTCTTCTCATCTTTTGGTTCTTGTTGTTGTGGCTCCACAGTTTCTTCCTTTGTTGTGCTTTGTTCCTCTGGAGTGTTATGTTCTTCTTGTTGTCCGTTCTCGTCCTTCAGGCTCTTCTGCTCCTTGCCGGTTTCATCACTAACCATGTTGTTGTTCTCCATGTTTTGCTGTCCGTTCACCTCCTTCCCTGAGTTTTGATTCTCTTGCTGTTGTTGTCCACTCTTCTCCTTACCTGAGTTTTGATCCTCTTGTTGTTGCTCTCCATTGTTCTCCTTACCTGAGTTTTGATCCTCTTGCTGTTTCTGTCCATTGTCCTCCTTACCTGAGTTTGGTTCCTCTTGTTGTTGCTGTCCGTTTTCTTGATTCTTTGAGTTTTGATCCTCTTGTTGTTGCTGTCCATTTTCTTGATTCTTTGACTTCTGTGATGCATATCTCTTCCCCACCTCCAAAGGTAGTTCTTCTTTGGTTGCATCTGTATATGTCACGTCCTGATCTTGACCTTGTTTCTTTCCTTGTTCCACGTCCTGCATGTCTTTCCCTTGTCCACTCTCTTGCTCTTGTGTTCCTTTGTTGTTACCTTGTTGACTCCCAGCGTCCTCCTCTCGCTGTTCCTTTTGTTCTTTCTCAAACTCTTTAACAACTTCTTTCACTTGTCCCTCATCATTCTTCTTATCCCCTTTCTCATTGTTCTGTTGTGTCTCGGTCTCTTGTTTTTGATTCTGCCTCTCTCCCTCATCTCCTACCTTTGAGCTCGTCTTCTCTTTTGCCAACTTTTGTTGTTCATCTTCAGATTTTACGGCATCATCCGGAAGCTTTCCAGGGTTGTCCTCAAACGTTGGATGCTCATCAGACTCAGGTTTCGTTGGTTCGGGTTCATCATTACCGTTTGAAGAGGCAGACACATCACTCTTCTCCGTCTCAGCAATGACCGTTCGAGTTGTAGCTTGTGTGATCTGTGATGGAATAAAGGAGTTGGTCGAGAGCATCCATACACCAATGACACACAAAGCTACAAATACGACCATTATGATGGTCGACGCATAAGACGACGTAGAAGTGCGTTTGTTTCCACGTCCTTTTCCGAATGCCATTTTTTACTTATTTTTTATTGTAATGTTTGTGGAGAGAAAGAAAGAAAAAAAAAAGATGGAGAAGGGAAGAAACAAATGAAGGAGTAAAATGGGAGTTGAAGGAAGTAAAAATAGGAAGAGAGAAAGAGAGGTTGTAAAACGAGACAAGACTGAATCAAAGATCCTAGAGAGTAGGACATGGGACTTTCAGTATCATGTCTCTAATTTTAGTTTATGGTCTTTGTGTCTCATGTTTTGTCCATTGAACAATTTAAACCATATAACTAGATGATGTGATGCTAAAATGGTAACGTCTAGTTAAGGAAATGTTAAACATGACAATATTGTTTCTGTTTTCTTCTTTTGGCATAATATTCTAAGCATGTTTAGTTTTGACTTTTTTGGTTTCAGTTTAAGTAGTATATAGTAATAGACGTTACCATGGATTCTATATTCTTGCGACTTTTTCTATTTTGTTGTTATATATGGTCAAAATATGTAAATTAAACTTTTCTAAAAGTATTTGTTTTCAAATTTGTTTGTTTGGTTTTGAAACCAGTTTTTTTGCTCTGTAAAAATAAAACTACTTCATCCGAATTTATAAGTTTAAGTTTAGTTATCTTGTAGTATTGAAATCTTTCGTTTGTACTGGATTAAATATTTTCTGTTTATTTTCATTAATCATTGCCAAATCAGTTATATATTAAACTATAACTTAAGTTTTATAGTCTAGTGATGTGTACTAATGTTGTCCTTGCGCCATCATCTTAACTAAATTTTCTGTTAAGACTTTGGGTTATGTTCTTGTGGAGCTCTTAAGGGATGTGCAGTGTGCTTAGATTTTAATAGGTTTAGTATAGTCGATGAGGCAATAGCGCTTATATTTGGTTTATTCTTTGAGAAAACACCCACTAAAACCATGAACTTTTAAATTAAAGCAAAAAAATTCTTTAACTCATGTTTAAACTAAAACAATCTCCAACTTTCAAATATTTATTGTTCTAACTGTCATATTTTGTTGGCTCGACCATTTAAGAAACTTGAATAATCAACTGTTAAACTCGATTATAAAAATAGATGTTTGTTAACTTTCTAAACAATGTCGTTTTATAAAAAAAATTGTCAAACGGTATTGTTTTGCTTCTTTAAACAATGAAAACATTTCTTTCGCCAAATCAGAGTTCCAAATCGACTTCATCTTTTTCACTCGAAATAGAGTCGAGTTGGGGCTCTAATCTTGCGAAAATATGTTTTAAGTGTTTTTTTAAACGACATTGTTTGATTAATATTTAATCAGTTTTTAAAACAATGTCGTTTAAAGAGTTAACAGATAATTGTTTTTTAATCAAATTTAACACTATTTGGATTTTTTAAGTGGCCGAATCAACAAAATATAAGAGTTAAAACGATCAATATTTAGAAGTTGAAATTTTTTTTTGTTCACACATGAATTAAAGTTTTTTTGGCTTTAATTTAAAAGTTTATGACTTTACTGTTTGTTTTCTCTTTATTCTTTGGGGTTTGTTGTATAACGTGTAAGGGTGCGAGATTAAGTGTTAGATTAGAATAGAAAGGTACGAGAGTCAGAGAGTGAGTCGTCGTCTTTCATTCTTCTACTTTTTTTTGTTTTGTTTTCTTGCTATCTTAGTTTTTGATTGTTTAAATCCGTGAAAGTTTGTGAGTTCAACCACGAGTGTCACGATCATTGTATAACTGGAGCACAATATATTGTTGTTTAAAAAAAAATGTTGATATTGTTTTTAAAAAAAATGTTGATATTGTTTTTAAAAAAAATGTTTTTATCTAAGATATTTTTGTTTGTTTACTTCTGATATATCACCTTCTCAATTTTAATCATTTTTTTTGCAAAATCTAAATGTTTTATTTTAATGTTCGTTTTGAGATACTATTAAAATAGTGTTATGGACCTTAAGGATCCATAATAAGTTTCCGAATACAAGATATAAATTTACATATAAGAAAAAGACATTATTTGAAATATTATATACTTGTCGTTATACTAAAAATATAATTTGTTAGATAATTACTAATTAGAGAAAGTGGGATACGGCAGGGAGTAAAAGTCGGAGTGAGTAGGCCGATGGGACGGCAGCACTATTTGAATGGACCATACCGATCGATTATATAATGTCGTCACGCAATCCACAAATTGCATTAGGGATTTGGCTTCACCAACTCCACAAAACTACCCAATTCCCACATAACAGTATCGAGTGTTTTTTGGTTGATGCCAATTAATTTTATATCTATGGTTATGGTTCGAACACTCCACAACTAGACCAAAGTCAGCAAGCAGCCAATGTGATAAGGTGTCAATTCTTTCTTTTTTGTTCTCTTCCATTGTTTCACCAAAACATAATAATCTATCACATTTTCACATTCCGTAGTACATGTTCTATCGCTCAAGAAAGCTAAATCAAAATAATTGTGAAATTAAATTAGTTCGGCCATAAAGCACATAAAATGAAGAACAGGGAAGGGGGTTTCTTTCATTTAAATGAGCCAAAACCGCATTGACTGATGAAAAATAGGAATTAATGAGTAAATATGTTTCTGTAACTAAACATATTGGTTAGATACTGATGACATTTTTTCTAATTTTGGGTATTAAAATCCATGGAAAATCCTAGACTAATCTCAAAAGGACAGTGAGGTTCACGGATGGATATTAACTCTTTAGGGGATTTAAATTGGTGACATTGCATTCCATATATTCACATCCCAATTTTAAAATCCATCATGAGAATCTGCAAAACATCTCACAATATATATTTGTTTATGTGTGTGAGTGTATGACAACGTGTGTAGGAGTGTAAACATTCATGTGCATGCAATACATTGTACGTAACAAAGATAAACATGTAAATGTGGTTATTAGTTTTCTTTCACCCTCTCATCTTATAGTACTCATCCCTTTTCAAAAGTAAATTAGCGTTATGATACTTGTCATGCGGTCTGAAAGAAGATGTTTAACTCATAAATTGGAAACGAATAAATATTTCCTTACCAAAATGTTATTCAAATCACTTTTTTAATCTTAATGTTTTAATCAAAGGACTAATGGAGGGGATGGAGGATTGATTAATTGGGTTAGGCAACGCACATTGTAAAACGCACCCTCATGTCACATCTCTACATGTCGCTCTTCTAACATACAAACATATACTCATCTAGTCATTTTCTCTGATTATATCACATGCCAATTATGGCACATATCAATTACAACTAGTAACAAAACAAATTAAATAATAGAATTTGAATATCATTAAATGCATGGGATGGGCACAGGCCATAATCGCAATAACTGAAACCATGTTTGAAGAAATTAAATTCTACAGTATACTATAAGTACCATGTAACACATTTAACGATTTTTTCTATTGGTTATAAAACACCAAAAAGTTGATATAAAGATAAGGAACATTATCTCCGGATTCTATGGTTACGTGTTACACAAACAAGAAGCAGACACATTAATGAAACAAATTCAGACAACAAGAGCTATATTGTGCTCCTATCATTATAACACGAAGATAATATATATTATTTGAATTAAATTTCCGTTTTTTAAAACCCTAAAATGGCAACAACTTTTAAGTATCCAGAAGAAGCATAAACATATCCACGATTCAACAATTAACGATTTTAAAACCCTAAGAGCTATGTCAGATGGTCATCATGATCTTGGGTTGGGAAAGAACTGTGTACCGGCCATGAAAGTGTTGATCGGAGTTGGATAAAGAGCGGCTGGATCAGTGTAAGCCCCGGAGGAGCTGCCAATACCACCGGGGTTTGGTGTGGAGGAAGAAGCGGTTGCAACCGTCACAGATCCAGCTGTTATGAGATTCAGATGCTGAGCTCCTCCTCCACCACCAGAAGAGCTTTCACCAGTGGCGACAACGTTGTAGCCACCGCCGCTACTACTTCCAGGACCGTTGTCGTAGAGAATGCCTTTAAAGATGTGACCACCTATGCTTACTGCTGTTTGGTAAGCAAACTCTTCTTCTCCATCTTCCACTGAGCTCACTCGCACGCATCTAAATACGGCCGGTGAGCTTACCTCCGCCGGGAAATCTTCAACCTCTAAACCTAGATTTATATTATAAAAAAAAAGCTTTTTATTCGAGATTAATCGCATGTTTGATTATAAAATAGGAGTGTACAATAAAAACATTAGTATATTTCATATATTCTTCGAAAATTCAGGTCACGGAAAAGAATGTGCAGGGAATTAAAAGAAAGTACACAGATTTCAACATCGTTGAGAACAGCTTGTTCCTGTCAATCTAATAGTCAGTGTTTACTCCAAAACAGTATTTTCATAAATCAAAATCAAATCACAAAATGTTATATATTATATATATATACATATTACTTATCAAAAAAAATATATACATATTTAAATAAACGCCTTTTAGAAAACTCATCAGTAAAATAGGGTTTTATTTCTCTGATCTAAATCGTTACTTCAAATTTTAAAATGATATTTGCATTATATTATTTCATTAAATATGTAACATCACATTGATATGTATACATATATACATATACCTGAAGTATTGTGATGAGTAGGTATGCGAGTGCAGACAAGAGATGAAGAAGTTGCCGGTAAATTCTCCCGTTGGCGTTTCGGTACGCCGCTTGGGAGGTGCGTTTGAGGCTGAACCGTGCCTAACTGCTGTTGTCTCTCACGGCGTTTAGCGGCAGGAACCCACGTGCTCCTCACGTGAGTAGGACAGTCGAAGCCACGGCTCTTGCAGCAAGTTCTACACCTAACGTGAGCGCAATCTTTCTTGGCCTGATTCCCACAGTCTTGACAGCTCACACCGCTTCCTCCTCCTCCTCCGCTGCCGCCACTCCGCATCATCATGAGTGCCGCGGCAGCTGTTCCCCCTGCCGCGGCGGCGTGTGAAGTTTCGCCGGTGATATTGAATTGGCTAGGGTTGCTTGGTCCGACTCCTAGACCGGCCGCGGAGGAGTACAGATCCATCCTTTGCTGATGATGCTGTTGATGGTGGAACATGATGTCTTGTTGCTGGTTGTGGTTTTGCCATAGCTCAAGTGTGCCTAAATTAGCAGCAGCGTTTGAAGAGGAAGGAGCGTTTGCGTTTGCGTTAGGGTTTCTGTACCAGAGCCAAGACTCTGATACAGGAGGAGGAGGAGGATTTGGGTTGGTCCTGTGTTCTTCTTGACCGTTTCCTCCTCCTCCGCCTCCTCCACCGCCGTCTAACGAGAAAAACCCCGCCATTCACCGGCAGCAACAACACTACCCATACCACACCTCTCCAACCAGATTTCTAGAAGAAAAAAAAGAATAACAAAAGACTCTCGCACTAGATCTTTTAAAACTTTCTCGCTCTAGATCTTTGAGAGTATAGGGAGAGAAAGAGAGGAAAACTAGGGTTTAGGTAGAGAGTTCATTTCATTCTCTGGGGGTTGTAGTGTTATTGAAATTGAAGTTGAGTACAGCTTTTAAGGGGTATGGTAAAAGGCAAGCTCGTTTGTCGGTACGAGAGATAGAGAGAGAGTATTTAAGAAACACAGAGAGAGAGAGAGATTAGAGAGAGGGTTTCATGGCCTTTCTCGCGCTCTGCAACGCCGCCATAACCTTAATAATATCTCTCTTTATCTCTCCACTCTGCTCCTCTCAATTTAATTCTCTGTCTCCTCCTCCTCTCTCTCTCCCCCCCCCCCATCTCCTTCTTTCTTTGTTTTTTTGTATTACAACTCTCACTAGTCACTAGCAAATTGCCACACTCGGTAAATACATTTATCTCTTATCGTTGGTAGTTTATAATCCAACGGTTATTATTTTGTCACGTCGGCACCAATGGTGTTTTTCTTCTTTGTCGTTTCTTCCGGGAAACCCGTTTGTTTTTTTCTCTCCCTTTTTCTCTTACATTTTGCAATTTTTATATATGTTTTGTTTTGTTAGAATGAAATAACTAATTATCCTTAAAGGAGTAGTAAATACCTCTTAATACTAATTAATTCACTATAGCATGTAAAATGATAGTAGTATCTAAGTGAGTTCTTAAGATATTATGATAAAAATAATTATGATAAATTTCTAACTTGAGAATTTAAAAACATGTTCTTTCAGTTTTTTAAAGTATCTAAATAAGCATGTGAAAGAATAATAAAAGGATTTCATTTAAAAACTTTCTAAAATACTGGTGAGAAACTCAAATGACACAAACCAGATTACAGAAAAAAACCTCAAATGACATATCACTAAACTATTAGTTTTATTATTTACTTAAAATATAAATATATTTATATGAATAAGATTATAATACTTTTTTCAGAAAATTTAACTGTTTAGCGACGCAGTTTCTAGAAATAATTTTATTGCAACTATTTAATAAATTCTATTAACATATTAAAATCATTGCTATATTGGAGATAGATGTGCTCTTAACCAAAATTACATTATCATTTAAGTTTCTCAGAATTGAGACATTCAATTAATTTTATTGTCATTAATCATTGTTATATTGGAGTGTGATATTTTTGAGAACCTATTTGGTTCCCACTAGTGACATGCTCTTATGGTATCACAAATCTATTTTTGATCATCCTAAGGTATTTCTATATTTCGTGACCTAATACTTAGACCTCCTATCATGATCTAGAACTGACGATGAAACCTTTGTCAAAAGGGCCATAGGTCTATTAGTACGTATTTTGGCAAATGTGAGATCATTGGTATCGAACACTTCAAAAACAATTATTAGTTATATCAAGGTTTCAAAAATCCTCAGCAAGAAGATAAACATGTGGACTATAAGACCATCTCCATCCATAAGAACCTCTATGGGGTTCTTAATTTTTTTTTTTTTTACTTTTTCTGGTTTAAAAAAAAAAAATTAAAAAAAAAATAAACCAATCGTGGACCGCCACGTGGCAGTGGGGTCCACGAAACAGTGCAAGAGACGGTTCTAAACTAAGGGTTTTTAGAGACGGATTCTTAAAAAAAGTGGTGGGACCCACCACCTTTTTGGGTTAAGAACCCCTTAAGAGCCCCTTGATGGACATGCTCTAAGTCACTAGTTTAAAAACTGTAAGACATTGATTACTATTATTATATTGTTATGATTATCCATAAGCCCATAATCTTTTGAAGATATCAATTTAGGTTCAGATTTTCTTTTCTTTTTTGAATAAAATTAGGCGCAGATTTGCACCTGTGGCTTTATTGTGTATACTGTTTTAGCTGGAAAGCAAATGCTTTTGTCCATGTTTCCGAGGAAACAAAGCTACTAGTTTGATATAACGGCACGAACAATTATGTTGCGATAAATCAAAATCTAGAGAAATAAACAACGGGAATTCGGCCAAAAAAACACGAACTTTGTACGAATTGCCAAAAGAAATTTGTACATATGGGCTGGCCAAAAAAACACTATGCTTTTGTTGACTTTTTAATTTTATTAAGAAACTTTTGATTGACTGGCCAATTTGACACACTGTTAGCAGAGTTAACGGATTTGTTTGACGGCATTAAGTCGACGTTAAATTTGGACGTTATAATGAAACGACGTCGTTTTATGTATTTTTGTTTTTAAAAATAAGGTGTGAAAATGTGCTCCAAGGGATTCGAACTCGTGCACTTAGGGATAATGATAGGAGCTTTTGCCAGTGGGCTAACGGACTTTTCATTACATTGACTAACAAAATTGTTTTTAACATTCTCTCATCCGAGTTAAATGAAAATAAAAAGACATAGACACTGAGATTCGAACTAGTGTTAATTGGGTTAAATGACATGGTAATTTACCACTGGGATAAAGTTACTTACAATGTATTCACTAACATATTTAGTATTATGGAGTACTTATTAAATAAAAAACCTCAAAAAACCTTAAAAATACCTTTAAATTACAAAAAATGAAAAAATAAAGAATTTTTTTATAAAACTAATTTTGAAATTAAAATTTAAAATAAATTTTCATTTTTCTTTTAAAAAATCAAAAATATTCCAAAATTTTCATTTAAAATGAAAATGCTTAAAATAATTATTGTACCCATTATGAGTGCGATTTTAATTTTAAGCTGATAATTGTAACTTTAATTTGCTTGAATTTTCTTTGAGTTTTTAATTTTTTTGGATTTGTTTTCAAATTTTCGATTTTTTTTTCATTTTAGTAAAAAAATAAAAATTATTTATAATTTAATTTAAAAATAAAGTTTCTTGAAAATTTTGGAAATTTTTTGATTTTTTTAAAAAAGAAAAAAAATGAAATTTTGTTTTTAATTTTAATTTCAAAATTAATTTTACAAAATAATCTTTATTTTTTCAATTTTTTGTAATTTTAAAAGTATTTTTAAGTTTTTTTAGAGATTTTTTATATTCAATTAGTACTCAATAAAGGAAATTATGTTAGTGAATACAATGAAAGTAACACTAGCCCAGTGGTAGAATACCATGTCATTTGACCTAACCAACTCGGGTTCAAATCCAAGGATCTACGTTTTTTTATTTTCGAATCATGTAAAACGACGTCGTTTCTGGCAAGATTTAACGGAAACTTAACACTGTCTAAACTGCGAATTAACGGTGTGTCAAATTGGCCAGTCAATCAAAAGTTTCTTAATAAAATTAAAAAGTCAACAAAAGTATATTATTTTTTTGGTCAGGGTCGAGTATAGATTTCTTTTGGCAATTCGTGCAAAGTTCGTGTTTTTTTTTGCCGATTTCCCAATAAACAACGTATGAGACTCATGTAAATGAAAGTTAAACCGAAGATGTGACACTTAAAAGAATTGTTTTGGCATAACGGTGGAAAGAGTTGACTAATTGAGAGGGGGTATTTTGTAAATTTCTAAATAGTAGATTCGAATTTGGGAATTGAGTGAATAGTTTGATTGCAGGCTAAAAGCACCGACTCGCCGTCCTACGCTTCGGTGATTTATTTACAAGTTCACTTAAGTTTTTTTCAATCATTAAAAGCTATAATAATCAACTGAATTACTGTTTTCTTTAGAAACAATTATTGCTATCAGGTCAAAGACCAGTTAATTTAGCTTAACAACATCAACTTAATTTCCAACGGTTCACTTTTAGATTCTTTCTTAATATAATTTCTTCAAATACATAATCAGTGATGTTTAACAAGTTTTGTAGTCAATTTTAAAAAGGAAGTAAAAAATAAAATGTTTGTAAAACAAATTATTGACAGCGTTATGCTATTCTAAGCCAACTCCTGCTACAAAATAAAATAAAATATTTAATTCTTTAAACTATAAGAAACGATTGTTTACTTCAGTTTGAGAAAATGGTTTTTATAATGCCTCTATAATCAAATTAGCTTTATGGATTTGTAATATTCACTCGTAAGATAGTTTATACTTTTGGTGAGTCAGTTTTCTAATTAATAAAAGCGCTGACATCAATTCATGAATCCATAGCAGAAAATATTCTTCTAAAGATTAACAGAAGCAGGATCAATTAATTCAAGGAGGTTGTGATGGATACATTACAATCGAGACAGTGACCTTTTTCTCTCTCGCAGTCTATTCTTTTTATTTGCTACATTACAAATCTATTAATTAATGTCAAATACTACTACTAGTAAACATCATTTCTCAATAATAGTTTCAGGCAGAACTAACACGTAAAATTATCAACGGAGTTTCAAGTTGTAGTAGGGATAGTTGGAACTGAGAAGCCTATGAGTCTGAAGTAGATTTGGACTGCTTAAGATGTTATCAAATCATTCATGCGCATACTGGTCGTATGAGACAATACATGTACATACGTATAGGTAATAATGTGTAGAACACAGGTAGAATGTAGCAAATGAAAAGAGAGATAAGACTTTCGCGACTTCACCTACACGCGTTTCCAATTCAACCACTCTCTTACTTTTTTTCCAGAACCATAACATTGTCACCAGGAGTGGACGTTTGGATACTCTTTCGGATTCAGATCGAATATTTCAGATTTTAGATATTTTGGTATAGAGATATAAAACTTATTTGGATATTTATTTATATTGGGTCGAATTCAAATATTTGTAATTCAGGTTTGGTAATTCAAGTCGGATTTGAATATTTATATACATCGGGTCGAATTCAAATATTTGTAGTTCGGGTTCGGTAATTCAAGTCGGATTTGGATATTTCAAGTTACTTAGAAACTCATGAATCAAAAAATAATTTGAATAAGATAGTAATGTATTCGTTGCAAGATAAAACAATATAATATTAATTAAACAATTACAAAATAAATTGTCAAACAAAGAAGAAAGTATCAAGTACTTAAAGATGAAAAATAGTACTTCACTAAAACACTTTTAGAAAAAAGTGTATCTTCCAATTAAAAAAGAAAAGAGAAGAAACAATAAAATAAAAAAAATGTGAAGAAAGTAAAGATAAAATCATTAAGTCCACGACAGAAACCGGATTTGGTTAAATGTAAATTATGAAAATAAATTAAATGAGTCTAAACTATTAAAAATTCAAATTTAACATATATATATATATGTTGGGATATTTCAGATATCTATTTGGGTATCGAATATTATCTAAATAGGTTTGTATATGCATTTTTCTTTAACTCAATATCCGTTCCAATCGAATTTTTTGGATTGAATTCGAATTTAGTTTTGTGTACTGAATAAAGTCCCCAGCCGTAATTATCATCTTACTTCTCATTGTGCTTTCATTTATTTATTTATTTTACATGGTACAAAAATTTAAAGTATACTGCGCGCTTACAATTCAGTTCTCCAGGCTATTTCTCTTAATTAATACTCAAACTCTAACAAAAGTTTTTCACTGCCCCAAATAAATTTTAAATGCATGGACCATTTAAATACACCGTATCTTTACCAAAAAAAATCTTTAAAAATGATACTAGTTCTATTTTTATTTTCTATAATTGCAAGTTTCCAGACCAAATTTCGTGTTATAAAGATCTGAACTCCTTTGAACAAAAAAAAGATCTGAACTCCATTCTTCAATTGTAAAACCAACATTTAGACTATTAAATCATTATAAAATAGTTAATCTAGTTTTAATGCAGAATTCGACAGAAAATAGAAAAAAAATTGCATACATTCATCTAAGTTAATTTTTTTACTAGATTTATATTGATTAATCGCATCTAGGTTAAACTAGATAGACAATGAAAGAGTTAGTTAATGCACAATAGTCACTTTACTATAAGTATGAACATAGATCTAAAACCATTTCTACAATAACGGAAGGATACATAATTAGTTTCTAGTATATTACACTAATAGAGTGTATTTCTAAATAGCTGGTAACAATTTATCATATCTCTATATGTTTTAGTTGATATTGATTCTGTATTTGAATGATTTGATGTTTTAAATATTTCACTATATTTTTTTTAATCAGTTCAAAAATAAATAAATAAATATATATATATATTATTTTTGGTTTTATCAATCATAATTTTATATTTTATTTCATGTTTTTTAAAAGTCTAGATTGTTTTAGTAGATATTCTGTATTTGAACGATTGGTGTTTTAAACATTTCACAGATATTGAGAAAAATAGATATATATTATGTTGTTTATTATTTTTTGGTTTTATCAATAAAATTTATTAATCTTATTTTTACATTGTAATTCATGTTTTATTTTATTTTTTAAATACAAAAGCAACAGATAAAATAACGTGGTTTGTCGAAAAATAAAAAAAAATAACGTGGTTTTCAAATATGGAGAGAGAGTAAATAAGTAAATTGATAAACTAAATTAGATTTATTTAATAGAGAAGGATGGGAATCAGAGTTGACGTGGAGGGGAAAAAGAGAGGGAGTGAATGATAAGAAGAGTGAGTCCCCAGAAAAAGGGTAGAAGCCACAGAGTCTTGTCTCTTCTCGAGCCCTGTGTTGTGTAACTTGTCTACCTCCTTTTTTTGTTTCTTTTAATTCTTAATTTCCTAAAATTATTTCTCACAAGTATACGTATGTACATCCATGACATTCATACGACGTAGAAACCATCCAAGTGACTTCAACCACGATAGACATATGCCTCTACTTGCGAGAGTTAACTGTGACATCTTCGTGAATCTGATTTAGGGTTTTGGTTACTCAACGCATTAATTATTCAAATCAACAAAATTAATGTATATTTGTTATTAGTTGAAACCAAGATACCAGCATATTTGTAAATAACAATATATAATATTTTACATTATTATCTCCTGTATGAAGCATTTATTTAAGTGTAGAGAGAGGTTTTGGAGTATAGTGTTTGGTGGCTTCTCTTCACTGCTACTTAACAGACCTTTCTTACAGAGATAGGGAGAGAACAGTGTTTCTACAATGAGCCATGCTTTCACTGTCATATCATTTATTGTTCCCTCACATCCATTTTCTATTCTTTTTTAAATATCATCATTCCATACATTCTTCTTATAATTTTAGAACCAAACAAGCACCATAAAAAATTTATATAAGAAATTATTTTAAAAAAAACAAAAACACAATTATTAAAAAAAATAAAAAAACATATGAAAATTATTAAGTGGTTACTTTATTTTAAGTTTTGTTTTAAGTCTAAAGCCAATATATGGAAAAATGAAAAGAGCTTTTCGTTTTCTTATATTCTCTTTGGTGCAAGAGTAGTTATTGTACAGAGAGAGAGAGAGGAAGAATGTAAAAAGATGCAAACTTGGTTTAGTTTCTGTTATGTTCTGTTCCTCTGACTTCTCTCTCTCTCTCTCTCTCTTTCGCTTTCCTTTCAATTCCATATCTAATCAGATTCAGAAGCTGAAACTTCTTCACATGGATTGTGTTTCGATTTGGACCCACTTCGTATAAATACGTACATTCTTATACGAGTATCTCTATGTATAGATACTTTATATTTTCTTCATATAAGAAATAAAAGGTAATATAAATAAAACCAATAGAGTTCTTGTAGGTCCCGAAGGTTTGAAGTTATGGCTGCTTACCATGTCATGCACATGCATACACGTATACCTGTTGGATACGTTTTGTCATTTGATTTTACGTTTCATTAACCCAACTTAATTATCAGCTTCTCTTTAACCAATAACTATCAACTCATTAGCTTGTTATTGGTCTAAGATTTTGTGGATTTTTCAACTAGCATTACTAGACCCAACTTACCATCATCTCCCATCAGTTAGTCATCTAATCTCTGTGTGATTGGTAAAGAAAAACACAAGCAAAAATGTACACCATTATACCCGGTCGGAGGATACATGTCCTGATCAATATATGTACACCATTATTTTAAACGATAGAAACAGCATGATGAATATCGATACTATATCCTATTTTAGCCATGATTGAAATTTAAATCCAAATTTGCTTCTTTGACTATATAATTCTAGAGCATTTACGGCTGTTTGTTTGTATATTGTTGTTTGAGTATCTCGAGGATGGGTACATGTTGTACACATATTCACGCTTAACAGTGATGGTTACTCGTCCATATTAGAAAAGACCGAGACAAACTAAACGAAATAAGTTGGGTCAACAGAGTTAAACCCACCAGTAAGATCGACCTGAAGAGGCTGGACCATAGAATGTAGAAAAAGTGGCTCGGATCGATCGGCCGGTCTGATGATGGTTGATAAGAAGTCCCCACACTAGAAACCAAGGGCGTGGATCAAAGTTGACAAAACGTACATATACAGGCTGCAATAAAAGGACCACTAATTTTTATTCACTATTTTATTATTATTGTACATTCTAAGGAATTACAAAACCCTAACTAGAAAATTTATTAGGGCATATATAAATCCTGCCCATGCATGTACATATCTATGTATCCCTAATTACCACAAACTCCACGATTGCCTTCCTCTTCAGTTAGACTGTTATAGTACGTATGGTATGGGAGAAAATGGGTTCGAAGATCTAATAAATTCAGATGACCAACGTTTCAAGATTTTACAATACACATACATACAAACGTTGATAAAAAATTAGAGGCTAATTAGTATTGATAAATTTTAAGAGTGGATTAGATGATTTAATTATACTCTCTCTATATGGAAACTGAGGTTTTTTTCTAGACAATTGATCAGTTTGACATACGAATACATATGAAAGTTCATGAATAAACGAAGGGGGGAAATGGACTAAAAAGAGAGAATGGAAATAGAGTAGTGCCCATATTAAACGATCTCGTGAACCTCTTTCCATGCTTTTATTAGAAATATGCTTTTCCGTCACCTTCTACGTTCCTAATTAAGTCTATATATTTGCATTCTCATTCTTTCACACCGAACATGTTAAGCTCTC